>JAHWXV010158172.1:0-10724 GCA_024586415.1 Phrixothrix hirtus
AATTCGTCAAGGCTGACTGTTTTTCTTCGATATCTCCGAAACAAAGAGGAATTAACCTATAGGTCATATAACATTTTTTGATCGTACTGACCCAAGAAATATGTGGTATAATTTTTCGGTCGAGTCGCGGAACACCCTGTATAATATGTCTAAAATTAACACAAAATAGGGGTGGTCGTCGACTCACCGCGAACACCTCTTGCATACGGGCCTGGGATTCTAATTATTATTGTGCACATTTTCCATGGATATTTATTCATTATAATTTAATGAAATAAGATAGATACGGTAAAAGGCTAACAATAGATTTCCGACAAAATTTCGTTATATAAATATTTTTCTAAAATAGAAGTTCGTAAAATGGAAATTCGGCTGTATACATTGTATATGTGCAATTTTTCCATTTCAAGAAATACGGAATTATTTACCTTTCAGTTGCGTTGATAGATATTTACCAAGGCGATGCTGTATAGTTAAAACTTAAAAAAATGTAGGTACTTATATTTTTGTTGCAGCCAAATAAGTTAAACACTTATGGCTAACATTTTATGTAATTATAAATTTTATTTTATTTTTAACAAGTACGAGGGTTGTTCAATAAGTCAAGTAAAGATGAAACCGGCAGTTGTTTTTTCGCTAAAAAACATTTTATTTCTCAATATTGAAATCAACTCGATAAATTCCGTGAAATTCAACATTAGAAAAATCAAGTAAGTTACACTTATTTTATTTTTCTAAAACTTGTAAAATAAAGTAGTTTCCCAAATAATGAAAACCGACGAAATGATAAAAAAAACTCGTGAACAAATGTGACAGTAGTAAGTATATTGCAAAAACAAAGATTCTTAGTTATAGAGTTATAGACAGGATCCGGATGTGCCGTAGCAGATTGTGTTTAAAAATCAGTGAAAAGAAGGGTTAGTAAATAATAAAAATAAAAAACGTAAAGTACAAAATAAATGACGCAAATTGTCCCAAATTCATGGTAACGTTCCGATAAGTACATGGGTTCATGTGTAACCGGGAGGCAAGTGTCACATTTACAAAGTAGAAAACGAAAACAGCACAAGTTTGAAAAGTAGACATCCAATTCGTCAAATAAATCATGTGGGGGGTTGGCAGAGTAATAATAAAAACAAGACGAAAGATAATCTACATATTTTTTGTGCAAGTATTAACGTTATTAAAAACTACAGCGCGTAACACCAGCGAGAAGATCATTCGACGTAACCTCGCCGTGTAAGCGTAGCTGAAGCATACGGCGAGAAGATGAAAATGAAACTATCTCGTGGAGTCCACTATTGCCAAAGTTGTTTATTCACGAAACTACAAGCGTGAAAGTTACAAAGTGTAAAACGTCCGGGGAGTGTTCAAGCAATTGAAAATAGATTAAAATCGGTCCTGTTTTTAAATTCGGTTCCATAGCACTCGTCAAGAAAGAGAAATCGAACGGTAGGCGCTGATTAGAAATCTCAAGAACAGTATTACAGTCCAGCAACTTTTCGACAAAACCCCCAAGCATCGACATTTGCCCAGTAGAAAGCAAGACATCTTCACAACTGACCTATATTATTTACAACAAAATAATACGAAATTTGCTCTATAACGTAAGTGGGGATATATCAATTATTTAAATTGAAATTAAAGAACGTTTAAAATCTTAAACACTACGTTAGTTTATTTAAACTGATTAATAACATTTAAAAGGCGCTAACCAGCCAATGAAATATATGTTTATACCATCCCAGGTAGCCAAAGGGTCTATTTGTATACCACTTATTCTTTACTTGCCGTACAATTTTGTATATATAGGTATCGCAATTTTATTTAAAATAAATGTACTAAACTTGTGGCTTATTATTTAATTATGCTGAATGGCGAGAACTCAAAAATATTTACGAAACAAACAATTAAAGTTTTATTTAATCTTCTGGTAAAAATACACAACGTACATATATTTGTTTTGCTAAGAGCTTACTATCCCAAGGAAAGTAAATAAATTCTTTAAAATACATTGGTTACCCTCGCATTTAATCAGTTCACGCTACAAATTAAAGACAATTAATTTAATTCGGTAGAGGAATTAAATTGTATACAGGCAAACAATATCGCCCTCCAACTTAATACACTTATTGCAACGATATTCAAAGTAACATAAGATTTATCAAAGTCTGCAAAATACGCGTCTACTTCGGCGATCACTACTTTATTGGATGAAAATATCTTACCAGCATGCCAAGTCATGCCAAGTTGGATGAATATAGGACATATGCAGTCATGTATTTTGCAGTGGAAATACCTGAAGAATTTGCTGGTACATTATCGTGGTGAAACAATTACCAAATATGGTTAATTTTCTTTGATTTTTTTCATGCAACTGGCCCAACAACGATGAATAAGGTTTTCCTGTGATTGTTTTGCCTTTTTCAAGGTAGTATATGAACGTCATTATGCAAGTATTCCAGAAAACAGTTGCCATGACTTTACTAGACGATGGCACCCGTTTTTCCTCCTTCGGTGCACCTGAACCAGCTTCTACCCATTGTTTCGATGGATTTGTGGTTTCCGGAGTATAGTATTGAATCCAAGTCTCACTAATAGTTATAAATCGACGCAAAATTAAGAAGTATTACGCTTAAATAGATGAAAACAGTACTCCGAAGTTGTTGGACGACTACGTTTTTGGTCCACAGTTAACAAACACGGCAAATACCCCACCCATCTTGCCCATATCCAAATCATCACGTAAAATTTAAACCGCTGCGCCAATCAGAACGTTTAAATCTCACGCACATTTACTCGACGATCTGCCAACACAATATCATGCTCTTTGTTATCATTACGTACGAACACAACAAAAATCATTAAACCACTTGTAAATCATTTTAATTGACGGATCTAGAGCCAGGATAATATTTTTCAAGCTTTCGTTTTGTTTCTGTTATTATTTTCCCATACAGAAAATACTGTTCAATGAGTTCCTGAAAATCACTTTTTCCATTTTAGGTTGTCAAACACAAACCAATCGGCAGATATTCTTGAAGATTGCTATGATGCTGTCTGGATAAATAATATGGATTTTATTCTGCTGGCGTCATATCTTGCATTTTTACCTGATTTATTGAGCTAGTCTCGTATATTCAATAACTATTTAGTTATTGCTGTGTGTAGAGGGAGTATTAATGTTGTACTTGTATGCATGATAAACACAGTAACATAGTGACTAGGACCAACGTTAATTATTAAAAACTAATTTTAGGTTCTAGTTACATAACACTTCAATGGCAATATGTTTATTTTTACTTGTCGATTTTAATTCAAAATTACTATACTTATATAATTTATTCTTTTTTTTTTCACCAATTTACTTAATTTTAACGTAAACGTTCCAATTTTTTTAACTTAATGTAATTAGTTTCAACTATTTAATGTATGAAAATTTGGTGTGGGTAACACTCGACTTTTTCTTATGCATTATAGATATGCAAATAAATCCACAAGTGATTAAAATAATATTTACGTTTATTTTGAGAACGGTAATTGTAACTGTCGCCCATCCAAATCACTAGGACACGCAAAACGCTGCTTAACTCCAGAGATTTTCTCCTATAACTTGCTTCAGAGCATTGTTTCAGAGAAACAGAAAAATTCACCTAGAAAGGCATGAAAGGCATAAGAACCGTAGCAAAATAAAAAAAAAATTGCTAAAAACAAAAGTGACACTGCACGGTCATTCGATTTTAACTAGATTATTGCCATCGCATTTTCGGAAGGTAGCAAGAAAATATAAAATTTCATTTTTCTACAACGTAGTAGGTGATATTATGTATTATATTTAACTAAATAATTTTAAATTAAACCGCCTAACTGATTAAAATCACATCTCTGTATTCTTTTAATATACTTAAACGTTTTTATAATTTTAAGAACGCGTCTTCTCGGCACAAACGTTGAGATAGGCTAAAGCGTATGCCGTACAACAATTGGTACGTTTGGTCAACGTCACCCTGGTAAGTTTTCAGGTTGGATTTGAAACTATGCATTTTAGAAAAAAATGTATATGACAATTTTGTTGTGCAGTTCATAAACTGTCTACAGCTTTCATAATGCTCTTTATTTTTGATAGACCCTGTATACTTAACAATTTAAAATTGGGGTATACAATACATATTATAATTATTTTTATTAATATTTTGCTTCGTAGTTCCCATGAATGTTGCGACTCTGCTATTATAGTGCAAGTTGGTCGTCTGGTTGCTCCTTAATTTATTGTCATAGTAAAGTTTCTGGAGTTCATCAATGAATCACTTCTTTTAGCGGAAATACTTAACTGTATTTTTTAAGTATTTGTGTTGATAAAACAGCTACCTGATTTTTTAAACCGTGTAGTTAAATTTGTTCTTTCCCCAGCAAACAACCAACACTGCTTATGCACATTTCCATAGTTTACGATGAATTTTGGCGGGACGATTGTTTTTAATGTTCAAAAACCGCATCACATAATTGGTGGGTTAACTATTGTCATATTATTAGACGCTGTCTAAAATCAACAGACGCTGTTAGCGTAAAAGAAAAGGCGGCTAATCTGTACCATGCGACTTACTGTGTAGACAAAATGTACAAATAGTTCTCACTTAAAAGATGATCCTCGTAGATGTTTTCAAATTTAGTTTTCATCAAAATAAGTTTAAATTGTAAATTTTATGTTTATCATAAAATATATCTAAGAAATATTCTGTAAGTGTCTGTATGAGCGTTTTACTTAAAAAAAAGTTACGAATGTTTGCTACCGTTTAGCGCGACGTATTTGAAAACGCAAATCAGACTAACAAATTTATGCTGGTAAAATGTTTCTCTTGTGATGGTTTTAATTCACTTTCTAAGGATATTTTTCAGTTTAAAGTCCAATTTTTACTCTCAACATTTGTTTAGTATACCTGAAATGTCGTTAACTTCTTTGAGCTCAGTACTTGAGAACTCCTAATTAAAGTTAGTCAAATTGGTATTGATGAAATGAACTTTTTATCTCTTAATTTGCAGAGACTACGTACACTTTCAGAAATTCTACCACATAAAATGCATTATATTACAATATTTACTGTTTCTGGATTATTCATTGGGCACACTTTACTTTATTTATTCTTTATTATATGCGATAAAAAATGATGTACCCAGGACATTTCTACGTTTAGTTGTCTAATTAAATATTGTTCATACATATATATAAATTAATCATTGTTTATTTGCAGAAAATAATATTGCCATGCTAAAAAGTATAATAAATAAGACACAAAGTACTCTGGAAAAATTTGATGGATCCAGTGGCGCCCATTCTTTACCTAACACACGGGACGGCTGCTCCCCACGCACCCTTCTGGGCACACTACTGAGGATAATAAATCTACCAATTTTAGATAATTGCAATCAGAAATGAGTCAAGCACTCAGTTTTTTAAATGAATGCTTTTAATCTAACCTTTTTGCATGGCTTAAAGTTGTTTATTTATTATTCTTCCGCACATTTAAGAAATGGTGCCCCTAAGTAAGCAAACACCAAAGTTAAGCCCTAAATGACTTAATTACCATGCCAGCACGCCATTTTTATATTTTCCTTTAATTTCTAAATTATAAATCATGATTTGAGATAAATAGACCCTTTCTAAGTAGATCGGACTGGATACAATCGAGTGAGATTTAGGATTAATTAATTTTAGACTAAAATTTAAGTGACACAGTAAATCCTACATTTTTTAAAATTGCGGGTTTTAAAATTTTGTTTAAATATAAATGTCACGCAAAAAAGCAATATTTAAATATCCTAAATCCTAGACATATTTCGAATGTTTATGCATGTTAATTTAAAAAATGGCGTGAGGTGCATTTTAAATACGGAGTGCTTTTTAAATAGGTGAATATATTTTGGCATTTCTTATTTTCAAAGAAATACATTTACCTAAATTACCTAAATCGGAAAATCAAATTCGACATCTCAGTAAGACAATTTCTTATGGAAAGAACTATTTAGGCATGAAAATATCAGTAGATAATTCTAATTAAAGCTGTTTCATAAATCGAGGTAGTATGCGTTTATGACGTGAAATATGTCGTTAATAACGTGTATCGAAGGTTGTTTTACATGGTCTGTGTTTGTAGTTTCTGGTACTTCATAGCGTAATATCAAATTGTTTGCTGCTGTTTAATAGGTAAGATATTTACAACACTACTTAAAGTTTAAAAAATATCGAATCTATATAGTAAATAAGATTTATTTCTCGTCAACAGTATAGTTCAAAAGATTTGTGTAAATAACTGGAACCTTTAGAATGGCAATCATTTATTTTATGACGTCTAAATACTGTCAATATAAATAAAAAAAATCAATAATGTAAATTATAACAATCTTACAATTCTGATGTTCTGTATTGTCCTCTTTAAGATTAGAAAGAAAACTTCGGCTATAAACGCAACTTGCTAAAACTTTAGTATAAACATATCCCTTTATGCAATTTAAGGAATACAATCTTAAATATGCTTAAATGTAAATATAAATAAATCAATTGTTTTAAGCTTGTTTGTTTTGCTCTTGTTTAGGATGGCTTTTAAAGCTACTTGTTTTACAACTCGAAAGATACCCGAACCTACAAAATAAAGGTCTTTAGTTGTTATTGATTTCCGTCAACAACATTGAACTCTCCCTAATATAGTAAGTACGTAAAGTTTCTATAATTAATTATTACAAGTCAAAGTGATACTTTTTTATAAAACAATATTAAAAGCAGTATTGTTTTAAACTAAACGAATAATTTACCAATAAAATGCATTACAAATCACCGTAATACTGACAGCAAAATTAAATCCGTTCAGAAATTTTAATTAAAATAGTTACATAGTTACCGATTACTACATAATTACATTAAATGAATACTGCAACTAGTATTTATAACAGTAAATTATGATTTAAATACAGCTGAATACAATATATGAAGTAAAGAATCGATTGTTTTAAGTAATAATGGCTAATGTAAATACGATAAAGACAAATGAATTGCATTTCGAGGGCGAATCATGGCTATAGGGTTTGTTTCCCTTTAGTTGCGACCCCCAACAGGGATCGATCGTTTCATATGTCTTCAACACCGGGCAAAATGGCGGATGGGATTGTGTCCGGATATTTGCGTCGTGTTGCAAAACATGCTCGATTTTGATACAGAACGTGACAATAATGATATTAATTAGGTATTCAAATATTTGTTATATTTTAAATATTTTTATTAGGACTTAATGGAAGTGACTTGATTTTAGATAGTAAAATAGAAAATATGTTGGGTGATAATTGAAATACATAAGCACCATTGTAATTAACTACATAATAACGTGTTTATTGATGGACTTATAATATATTACCCGGTATTAACCTATTTTAAAGTTGTAAAACCATTTCCTGTTTTATCGTTGTTTTATGAGTAATTAAGTAGTTTTGCGTTAATAAAACAACCAAGTTTAATATACTGTGCTTATAATTTTTACTATAACGAAATCTAAATTTAGCCCTTGATAATGAAAAGTGATTAGAACTGTTACAGTCAAAATATATTTGATCAGTAATGAAGTGGATAAATTTAAAACTTTTCAGCAATTTTCGCAGGGTGCCCAAAGACCGTTTCGCTTAAGAAGTTGTTCTTTACGTTATACTGCTGAAAACGAATTTTAGAATTTGCGAAGACTAGGCGGGCTCCGAATTATAGGCGTATTTCTATATATCTTTTTATAATAAGTCAAATTTACTTATTAATAATAAATTTAGATTGTATTCAAAAAATAGTAAAAGACGTCAGACATTTGACATTTAGTGACACCTAGTAATAATTTAAAAACCTAGTTTCCTAAGATGAGATTTATTACACGAGTCAAGTTTAGTGAAACCACGCGGTGATATGATTGACTCTTGTAAATAGGCGATTAATTGATATCTGTGGAAGCTATCATGGATTTTATGTAACTATAAAGTATTTATTGAATTGAAAATAAATAATTTTATATTTTATATAAAACAAAATTTATACAAATACAATTATTTTTGGGATTATGCTATATTGTGCCAGTTTGACAGTACCGCTTGATATTGCCAACCTCTGAAAATAAAATTTTGCGTGCGTTTTGAGATATTATAGCACCCAACTCTGTGTTATAATGAGATTTCTATTTACGTAAATTAGAAAAACAGAATTTAATGTGCATATTGTGCTACTCTGGTGTCAGTTCACTACTTCGCTGAATTAACTTTAATAACAGCAGATCGGCTTTGCTGAATAAATGAATTTTACCTACACCACTAGCAATGAATATAAGTGGATATTGCGTTACTGTTCACGTAGATATGGATGACCTAGGTGCCAACTTTAAGTAAAACGGTCTTTCTTTCCAAATATACAAGGTTGTTTTGAAATAGGTGTTGAAACGAACATGAGCAACTCTACATATTAGTAAGAAACACATTTTTGAAATTATTAAATTCCATTAAGCCCATTTTTAAAAATTTTGCAAATGAAAGCATTTCAGGGACTGCTAGCATTGGTCACTTAATTAATCTGAAAGATATGCAAGAAAACTACAAATGTATTTGCTGACAACAAATTAAAATAACATCGAATTTCACTCTGTTTATTTACCAATACCTAAGTGGATGCTTAAGCTGAAGGTCATTTAATTTTAATTTATTAGGGCGACACGTAACTTAGATATTGAATTTCAAAAACCAATTTCTGCTTACCACTTGACCTTAGAATACTTATGATACACTTTATCTTTTTAGCTGGTAGATTAAACGATACGGAATTTTCTTATTTAAATGAAAATAATTAAAAATAAATTTCATTACGATTTAATGTTTTTTTGTATTGGCGTGAAAAACACGTTAACATGCCGTATGTAATCTATTACCATGTGTATATGTGTAAAACTTTTTGAATTTATAAATACTATGAATTCTTTAGAAACAGCTGCAATAATTTAGAAGATATTATTAATTATTTTTTGTTACCGCCAATATTTGCTTGTTTTAAAGGCACACGTACACAAACAGCACGAACTATTCAATAGTTTAAGAAAGTGCATAATTATTAAGAAAATCTTTTTATTACCGGTCAAGAGAAAATGTAGTTTATTTTTTTAATAACTCTTTAGTTCAGAAGTAATTGAAAGCAAGTTAACTCTATGAAATAAGACGCATTTTCTCTTGCAAGTGGTAATAGTTTTAATAACGAAGATTTTTCTATTTTTTGTTAAATTTTACTTCTACAAAAACTGCCAAATTTCATTTAATAACAGAATCGAGTTTTTTTATCAATTTCAATTACTCTGAATGTTTACCACTACACGTCGATACTCGACTACAATGAACTGGAATGACCTGTAACATCAGTAAGACTGGAATAAACGCACGTGATTCGTTACAAACTAAGATGAAACTTCTGACTACAAATATTGCAAATCAGAGGTTCTTAAAAAGTTTTAGAAGAATTTTCTAAATTCGATTGTGCCTTAATTAAAACTGTTTGATTTTTTTAATTATTTTTTGTGAGTTAAAATTACTGAAACTATTTCAAAGCAACCCTGTATTTGCTACATTAAAAGTTTAATTAGGTAAACTGTTAATACCTACTCACTATTCAATTATACTATTAAGATGAAGTTCGAGTGAATTTGAAGATATGAGCTAGGAATTTCTAATATTATCAAACTTGCTTATTAAACTTACGAGAGCAGGAATTCTTAACCTTTCTATATGTTGTTCATTTTCTACTCAGTTATTGAATATCTCTACTATCGGATACAAATGAATTGATCCCTCTCTTTAAAAACGAATAGAAAAGAAACTACTAAATAAAATTAAATAAAATAAACTCAGTTGGATAGCAAATTTTATTTTCCATAAGATACTTAAATTTCACTTTTACATGATTTTTACTTTTTACTAAATTAAAAAGAATGTTATAAAAGGCGCATTTTTCAGCGATTTTAAAAAATTCTATCACTTATCAATTAATTACTCGAAAAGTATTACATAAAATTCATTCAAATTTTAACCATGGATATATAACAGCATATTAAATCTAAATTAATTTTTATAATTTGATATCTTTGTTAGCGGTTAGCGTTACTGTTATAAGATAAAAACGTAATTGTTGCGTTTTAGCATTCTAGCAAACAGAGCGACGAATTGTTGGTATCAAGTGGTAGTATTTGTTAATTAGTTAATAATTATGTAAAGAAATTTATGAAATCTTTAAAGAACAACCTATAAAAAATGTTTAAAGTTTTTAACAAGACAGCGTTGCAATACTCCAGCGCGGTGAGGTGGGGTACGCTTCACAAGGTATAACTGTGTTATGTTTAAGCAAAGCGACATATTATATCGTACTGCCTAAAATACTTTGAGAAACGTCAAAATTGGGACAAAATTTTATTTAGTGATAAGATAATTTAATAAAATATAAAATTATTATGAAATATGTGTTTGATTTTGTTACGAAATTCTGGTAAACCATCACCGTTATTTTTCAATCTCTGATGAAGTTCTGCAATTGTAGGAAATTTTTGTTCCGAGTAAAAATCAAATATTTTAAGTCTAATTATTCCCTGTAAAAATTCATCAAGTTCTATCATTTTGCGGCCGCTTTTTGGTTTTGCAGGACCAACTGTGCCAGATTGTAAGTTTTCTGCACT
>JAHWXV010158195.1:0-10528 GCA_024586415.1 Phrixothrix hirtus
AATCCCCTCCAATTTTTGATTTTTATATAACGAAAAACATTTGCAAATTTCAAAAAACTTATTTAGCTTATCACCTGCTAACCTTTATGAACCTGTTTTAACAGATTCTTTATGAGAGATAATTACTGACTTAAAAATTCCCCTCTTCTATGCATTATTGTAAAATTATTTAAATTGCAAACTAAGTTAGTATGATAATTGAAACAGATTAAATAAGAAAATGTTTGAACGTATACAGATGTGTGCGTGCCCACTGAAAAGTTATGTAAAAATAAATACATAAATTATGTAGTCTAGCTCTTAGTTAATTGTGACTTTAAGAACTATTATTTTGTTTAAATGTTGCAACTGTGATTATTTGATAATTTATCAGCTGCTATTTTATCAATTAGTTCAGTGTAATACAAAAATGTAATTTCTTCTAAAGAGTAATGCGGTTTCCTGTGTTACAAATGATAGGTCGATGGAACTGGTGCTGTCTGTTATAGTGAAAATGTCTAATTCGCTTGGATGATGTGATAGTGATTTAAAGGTAATTCGATGGCAGCTGAAGATTTTTGTAGAAATGTTTTAAACATTTCGCAGTGTACACTTACAATTTACTCCTAAAAATTGTAATCTGTTCTAGAAGGAAGTTATGTACCTGGGTCATGTGGTTTTCGAAAATGCCTCAGAAGCCTACAGAAAAGATTCGAGCAGTACTAGAATGCCCATATCCAAAATATAAATATGAATTACGAAGCTTTGTTGGATTATATATTACGAGGAATAATCCTGTACTAAACGTTTTGTACACAAAAATCTCAAACTTGCAAATTTCGCTAGCAGTGCCAAACAATTTCACGCCATTGTAATGTCATGCGATGCCATTACAATGTCAAGTAATACCTTTGGAATTCTAAACAATGCCAGTTCAATGCCAGTACAATTCTGTTCAAAAGTGCCAGCAAAATTTATTCGAATTATATTTATTATGATTATGAATAATGAATTTTCGTAATATTTCAAATTCAATTATGCTGATTCTAATAGGTTTATAAATAAATTATTGAACGCCTAAATTTTACTCTTTTACTTTATTTAAAATATTGAGCTGCATTGGTCGTCCCTCGTGTAAAAATTAGATTATCGACCTATCAAATACTAAAAGTAGATGTAGCAAGATGCTGTAAAAACGGACTTCCCAAAAATTAGAAAATAGTAAAATTTTAGCAATAACTAAGTTCATTTCCATTGTACGTATGGTAATTAATAGGTTGTTAATTTTGATTTTGAAACCGATGACAAAAGCAAAGCTGGGGTTTTTAGAAACAACTGACTATTTTTTAACTACATTACATTTAATTTCTCAATAAGAAAGTCACTCATTAGAGGCTAACACGCCACCACTAAGTAAAACTTAGAATAATCTTTTATTATTAAAAACTCAGAATTTGAAAGTATTTTATTTAATACGAGGATATATACAGAATGATTATACAGGGTGACTTTGAAGTAATGCGGCAAACATGAAACATAAACGCAGTTCTAGCTTTAAATCAAGAAAAAGATGTCATTTATAAAAAATCGCCGTTAAATAAATAATAATTGTATAAAATTTCTCTGTAAGAAATAAAGAATTAACAATACAAATACGTCGTACCGTCACACCCTCACGGTACATTTAAACCGTGAGTCACTGTAGCATTATTAGTTTAGATTAAAATATATATACATGCCGTTCGTCATATTAGTTTTTATAAGTTTTTTGTTTCTGCAGTTCATTCGTGCATTCATTGTACCTTTTGATTTTTATTTAAATATTTTACTGCAAAATTGCAATCTAGGCTCCTTAATTTATTTTGCTTAGGTTGAAATTTTTGTAACTCTTCTTTCTTTTAATTTAGAGACCGAATTATCACTTGGTTCATGAGACTCTACAGCTGTCGATATTTCATATTTAGTGATACCAAGCACATTAACTTATCTTATATGTATGGACGCCGGCCCTTTGGGACTAGATAAAAAAGATTATTATGGTGAATCTAAATCAAGGTGCTTCGCTTTTTGTTGTTGGGTGTTAGATATATAGAGAGAGAATCTGTAACTTTGAATAAATTCAGTAAATAAAAGACAATGTTTTGTTTTGCAAAATTTTTCAGTTGCGGTCTTTCTTATTAAAAAAATATTTATACCGGGTGTGCTATATTTAAGATATGGAACATAGTTTTCTGCCGACAATTTTTAAAGGGCATATCAAGTAACTACCAACTGAAAATTTTCAAATTTTTATTCCAGCCATTTACGAGATATGAAACAAAACGTTTTATTCTCTGGTTAATGGTTTTTCTGCAATAACTGCTCAAAATGTTAACCATTCACTAACTGGTAATACCCTAAACAGAACTGAAATTGTTGTTGAACGTTTCTAATAACTTCTGAGGAAATTAGCCTGCACTCATGTCTTAATTGTTCTTTTAACTCCGCGAGATTTGTCGGCGTCGTCTTATAAACGTTGCTTTTCAAGTATCCCCGTAAATAGTAGTCCATAGGAGTGAGATCTGGAGACATAGGTGGCCATTCCAAGGGTCCCTCTATACCAATCCATCTACCTGGAAATATTTCATCCAAATACTCATGAATAGATCTTGCAAAATTAGGAGGCGCGCCATCTTGTTGCTGCCAGATGTTTCTATTCGGAATACCAGCTTCAGTATCAGGAAGCATAATATCCAAACTCGGAACTAGTTCTTCTTGTAAGAATTCCAAATACCTCGCCCTGGTGCGATTTTCTCTAAAGAACATTGACCCTATAACTCGATTACACAAAACCTTCCCAAAAATTGACCTTTTCTGGCCAGTGGGCGTGTCCTTCCCTCATCCAATGCGGATTCTCGTCAGCCCAATAACGTCAATCCTGTCGGTTTATTATACAATTTAAGGTGAATATTGATTCATCAGAAAACAGAATGTTTTCTGTCTTAACATTGTTCCTGTATAATAGATTAATAATTTTCTCACAAAACTGGAGTCTTCTATCAGCATCATCTTCATTCAGTTCGTGGAAGATTGTTAGTTTGTAAGGATGAAGCTTTTGCGCTTTGAGGGTCCTTACTACTGGATATTGGCTCGCTCGCTAGCTACCTGGTGGGCATAGTACGGTTTTCCTGAACACCTATGAGGACGTTAACTTTGACATCTTCATTGAGCGCACTCTGTCGGTGATTATTTGTTTTTCTTACATGGCCGTTTTCCCGAAATTGTTTTTCAATCTTGTTTCCATTACTGTGGGACTTAAGTGGTAAATGGGGATATATCTCTCTGAATAACCGAATAACTTCATTTACTATCGGACAAGGACAAAATAAATATCTCTGAGGTCGAAATGCGACCTTTAACAGTATTAAATACAATAAAGTGTTATTTTCACAACAAATGTTAAAAGTTGTTTATTTTATGAAAACAAATGTGAAAAGGCGTGTTGATTAAAAAGTAGAGATAAAAATTCGAAATTTTTAGCACTTATTTCAGAAAAACTATTAAAATAAATTAGATGTGTTTTATTTTTCGAATAAAACGTTTTGTTTAATATCTCGTAAATGGCACGGAATAAAAATTTGAAATTTGGCAGTTGGTAGTTACTTGTTATGTGCATTAAAAATAGGTGCTATAAAACCTAGGTTACTATGTAAAAAAATATTGCTAATGTGATATCTCAAATTTGGAACACTATAAATATTTTTTTAACAAAAAATACCGAAACTGAAAATACTAATCGACGTGTCCAAGCATTTTTCAGAAAAAAAAACATTGTGTTTGATTTACTGAATTTATTCCAAGTTACAGATTAGCTCTGTGTGTACAAAAAAGAAACAACAAGTGGGTTAACAAACTTTGATTAAATATTCTTAAATGCAGCATGAGTAATAAATAATGTCTTGCTATATTTTGTCATTTAGCTGGTACCTTACCCTGTATCTAGTTAAGCTGCAACAGCCGGAGCTCCAATACTCCGAAATATTGTCAGCAGAACCCTGTAACAGAATTAACTATGGTATCTTGTGCTACAAAAATTATAGTGTCAGTGGAAACCTAAAGCAAAATGAGCTTAATATAAAGTTTCTCACGTAAGACGATTAATTTCGGTGTGAAATAACAGAAATTATCTGTTGAACAAATTAATACAATTTTTAACTGAAATAACGTTACGTGCTTTACTGCATAATATGCTAACACTAACATGACGTTTTTAATTTAATATTCTACAAATAAATCAAACAAACATGCTCAATACCTTCAGATCAGAATATCCACTGTATTCAATTCTGGCGAAATATGAACTTCGCTTGCATAGCTCTCTGCACTTGCCGAACGGGTTATCTTAACTTTCATTGCAATTCCCTGGGAAATTCTAACAACACATAACTAGAAAACTGCGACCATCTGATTTGATTTAAAAATAAGTTTAAATTAGACTATTCCGATCTTGAAATTGAGCTTAGCCCAATAAAAAAACATTGTAACAATCGTTAATGGCAACAAATACTATACAACCTTTTCACGATATTATTTATTAAATGGCAGCGACTCTCTCTCTCTCTCTCTCTCTCGCTCTCTCTCTCTCTGGTGCTTTTCACCGATACGAGGGTTTGACATGACATATTTTGTGTCAAGTTGAATTTTCTATCTTGACTAGCTGTGCAGCTTTAGCTTATAGGGTGAGGAATACCTCGTGTGTCCTAGTTTTTATCAATAATACACTGCCATAAGTTATGAAGAGGTTCGCTCTTAATTTTGATCGTGCTTGAATTTTATTTCATTTATTTGATATGATTTCTGATTTAAGCTGGATATTTTAGTTCGATTCAAGTATATTTATTATCGAAGTTTATATCTCATTTTCAATAAAAGTTTATTATTTTTATACATTTATTTTGAAATTCGTTTTCATCTACCTACACTGTAAAACCTTAATTCTATGTATATATACAACTATATCTTCTGTAAACTAATAATTTGGCACGCTTAATCATGCGCTGCATTCTGTCTACGCTATAAGATGATATTATGTGTGTGGTTATGCTTGTATTATATATGCAAGGGGGTTAATGTCAATACATTGATGTGGTACCGAAATAATTTTCAGGCAAAGGAATGCTTGGCAGGGAAGTTCCTGTTTATTTTGCCTTTTTAGTAACGATATGGCATCGAAAGATCAAATGGCAAGTGTGATAAATGTCTTGGTATCCCATTCCACTGGGTGACTATTTACATAGCAGGGGAAATCGTCATTTTGTCATGCCTATGACCATCTTTAGGGCTGCTGAAGCATAAACAGAGCGCAATTTTCTATTACGACAGTTGGAAATTGTCCTTAAAGTATTTATAGAGATCTTGGACTTCTACAATCATAGTGAGTCGGAATTTTTCCCGAATCAAAATGCTCGTGCTTATAAAACAATTGAGGTGAAAGTTTTTAAAGTACAGTATAATCGGAAAGCCATGTCTTTAGATAAAGCTGAGAGTCGATAACACTCCGATATTTTGTGTTTTATTCTAGCCTTTTACAGTAGTGTTTAATATGAATTTTTTTAAAAGATTATGATTATTCTTGGAATTGATTTAATGTTTGTTCTGGGGTGCATCTTTCCGTTTCTATAGAATTATATCTCAATCATTTAATAATTTTTATAAATGTCTATAATCTTAACCTGTCTTAAATATTACATTGTATATTTCTCACTAAATGTCTTCATCTGATTTGGGTTAATAGTTAAATAATTTACATTTCACTTATGTCTAGATTTCTATTTAATGTATGTTCTATAGAATTTTTTTGTCACTAGATGGACACAATTGGCAGAGTTTGTATTTATTTACTTTCATTGGCCCTGTGTTAACGGATACATTCAACTTTCATTCCTTCTTATCTCTATTTAACTTGAATTTGTATTTCTTTTCTGTTTTCAGTTACTACTATTTTAATTAAAATGGTATATACATTTTATTTCAAGAGGATCTTGTATTTTATATAATATTCTTGATTAATAGTTTTAATTACATCATTAATTTAAATATAATATTTTATAATTTATTTTTCACTGTTTGAATTCAGTTTTAGCGTACGTTTCTCAATTCTTGTTGTATTATTAGTTACTTGTACTCATATATTTCTAAATAAAAATCATAACATCGATCTGGTCATTAATTAAAATTGGAGAAACGCGATGACACATTTTTCCTCTTCTTGAATTAATCCCCTCAAACAATTTAAACTAACATCTAAATTGCTTTATCAGCAACACGTCTTCCTTTTTGGCTTTCCAAAAATATATAAAACAAACAAACAGCCGTTGCCACGCAACTAACCTTCCGAAGCGCCATCTATTAGTTATATCATTTTGAATTAAACATATTGTCACGTTTCGAAAATTAATTACCCAAATAACAGAATATATTAATTTGAAATTTCGTTATTAAGCTAAATAGAGTCAAAGGAATTGCATTACTAATAAATAACAATTACAACTGACATCGTACCGTTACAGTTTGAATTCTTTCTATAAAGACCGAGCTATAGCATTTTGTGTAATTGGGCGTGTTTAAAATTAAATTTTTAATTTTTGTCCATGCAAATTTAAAAATGAATAAACTGGGTCATGGGTTTATTCTACTATAGTTGCTGAAGCTAGCTACGCAATAAACAACTACATTCTGCGGTATTTACTTTAATGACATCGTGCAGTTGAACTGATAATACGTCCAGACGTATGTATTCCAAAGATCTTTGAGTTAATTATGTTATCAACCAACGTCGTCGATAGTTATCCACAGTTGAGAATTTTGTTCGTCGCAGTGTTTCAGTCACTCTGTATAATATCAGTTTGTAACCACTGTATTATTAACTGCTTAATACATTTTGAATTTCAATTGTAATTTTATTAACTTTGTATTCCTAATTAATTTAAGGGATATACTCGTGCATATGTTTCAATAACATTCTTTGGTTTTTATATTTTTTTATTATATGAGTATATCTAATCGCTTACCGTGCCCCCTAAAATCAATTAGATCACGTCTCTCTTTAGAACTACATTAAAAAATACTAATTGAGGAAGCTATCTATAACTTGCTCGAGTTCTATGGCAGAGTTCGCACCAAACACTCTTTCGTAATGTTTTCATCGTACAATTAAAAATTTAGAAAATGAAAGATTGTCACAATAATTTCTTGGTGCAGTTTTAACTTAAGTTATTTTGGCTATGTTTATTTCTTTTGTTGTTCGTTGCCATACGTATAGTTTATTTCGTAAAGCAAGCCATACCACCAACAATAACATAAAAATTACTAAAATACTGACTACGTTGTTTTTAAAAATAGTTTAAGGAAATAGCACATGCGATATTCTTATATGCTTTCCATATAATTATAACTACAAAGATTACATTTACATCGCAAAAGTCAGAGTACGCAAACTCTCCAATTACAACATTTTGTATATCTCACACAATGTTTTCGCTAATATAATGGTTTAAAACTACTTATATTAATCTTAGATACATCTCTGATTAGTTTTAACAATTCTGTGTACTTGAACCATGCATTTCCAATAGAAAATTTGTATTCTCTAATAATAAGCAACTATACAGGATCATTCTTAACCAATGTGCATAAACTTGGATAAGTACAGCTTAGGGCAAATAAAGACAAAATTTAAAAATTGAAGAAACTGTTTACAATAAGGTATCTGCACGTAACGTTGTTGGATGTACAAAACAGAGAGAGGAAAAGAGCGAGGGGTAATTTTAAATAATCGGTCACGTTAGAAACGATAAAGTAAGCCACAAAATCACAATGGTTGCAGTTGATGTTTGTACATAAAATTTAAAAAGTGACAGTTCACCCCATAATGTATTGGTTGCATTTGCCGTTTATAAAAACAAAATAGTAAGCAAGTGAGTGAAGTGCCGATATACATATATATTTCAGATTTTTAATTTAAATAGGAAAACACACCGTCAAAATACTAAAAATGCCGCACAATATCTCAAACGAAGAACTTATAGACCCGATACTGCCATATGGGGAATCACATTAAGGTTCAATAGCCGCAGCTCACCTTTATCCCCAAAGATTTCCTCAAAGATATCGTCCGAGACGTGAAACCTTTTTACGTGCGGTTCAGCGACATAGAGAAAATAGCAATTTGAGGTTGATGCCTGAGCAACATGGGGGAGCCGTTAAACCTAGGTAAGTTATGAATCTTGAGGAAGAGATTTTAAATATCGTCGACGAACAGCCTTACATAAGCATTAATACAGTTGCAGCGCAATTTGGAATATCACATTCCACGGTGTGGCGCATCTTAAGGCACAAGTTAATCTACTTCATTCCACGTGTAGCGGGTGCAAGCCGTATTTCCAAGGGATCTTCCGCTTCGAGTGCACCTTTGCGAGTGGTTGATACATTACCATCAGTTAAACCCAAACTTTATCGTGAACGTTTTGGTTACGGATGAGACAATTTTCACCTATAATGGTATACTCAATTTCCACAACATAAATGTTTGGGCTTGCAGAATCTTCAAGCAACTCGGTGAACAAACTTTCAACATCGATTTTCACTTAATGTGTGAGCTGGAATTTTGAATGGAGTATTCGTTGGTCCTTTCATTATGGAAAATCGTTTAAATGGTGTTCGATATTTACAATTTTTGGTTTCTTCACAATGGTGCTCCGCCATATTTTGCCAAACCGGTGCGGCAATATTTTAATAATGTGCTTTCCGGACGATGGATGAGCCGAGGTGATCCTTCAGGGTGCCCGCCCCCCTAGAGCTCCCGACCCTAGTCTCCTTGACTTTTATTTTTGGGGTCACTTAAAGGCTATGGCGTGTGCCAATGATCTCAATGCTGTAGAAGATTTACGGAATCGCGTACATGCTGCCGCTGAGGCAATTCGAGTATAGCCTGGTTTGGGCCATGCGTTTGCGGATTCATGGATTCGGCGAGCTCAACTGTGCATTGAAAATCATTGAAACAACTTTGAGCGATTGCTATGATATTAGTTTAAATACATTTTCAATCATTATTTTAAGAAAATTAAGGATTTTTATTATTTCAAATTAAAAGTTATCTGCGAAACGTTTACTATAATTTTTTTAATTATGTCATTATTTATCCTAAAGCTATAATTTCCCAGGTTTATGCGTACAGGTTAAGAATCATCCTATAAATAGTTGAAATCAGGAAAGGACAGCTCTACGTTATAAGTAACTGAATTTAATAAAGACGGCCAAACAATAATTATGAATTTCATATCAATAGAACAAACAACAAAGAAATTGTATATTTCATGTACTTTAAGGATAATTCTTAATACACATACGTTTATCAGATAAACTTGATATAGAAAAATATAAAATATCCAAAATTATTGCATATGCATATTGTAACCGTCAGTTGACTAGTTTGTAGATAATACATATATAAACATAACCTTTTGATTCAATTTGTAAATTAAATTGCTTTCTACAGTTAATCTATAACTTCAAAAACAGTTACTTTTAGAACCAGTCTTAACGTTAGTATGTGGTAAAATGCTAAACAATCAATTTCAACAACTGTTATTAAAATTATTGAGTTATTTTGAACGTGAAAAAGCATAGAGCGGTCACCTAATCCCATTGTCATCTGTACAAGCGATAATAATTGTAATATACAGGCTGTCCAAGATATAAAGGACATTACTTTAACAACAGACTATTTTAATATCCGCAGCAAAAACGTTTACAAAATATGTGTCTAAATTTCATAGTTTTTGAAATATTTGCAATTGAAGTTTTCTGCCCGCCCCTGCTTTTAATTTGATCTACTGTATTGAACAAGAAATATCTGGTTAACTATTATACATTTTTAACGAGTGCCGAAGCCAAACGAACGGCTTGGGTACGACGCAAACGATTTCATTAATGAATGTTCGCAAATATTATTTAAATACCCGAATAGGTTATACGTTAATTGTGCTTAAAACAAAAAGTTTTGTTTTCTTCCATAAAAGCTCTAGCGTGTGTTAATTGTACAAGTTTAAAAAATATTTAAAATAAAAACGAGGTATTTACTTAATAGATATCATTTTTAATATGTATACAATTATATTATTGAATACAGACACATTTTTTAAATTACTTTCCCATTTACATGACGTTAAATATTTTTGATAAATATCTCAATATTATTATTTACACTAGCTTGTTTTGTGTATACTTTAAATTTTGTGAAAACAATTAAAAATCTAAACGATAAATGAATTTCATTAAAATTTGGGTAATTTATAGCAGTAAGAACTATGTTCATACAAATTAATGTAAATAAAATTTATCTATATAAGATATTTATTAAATAAGTTTATAATAATTAATGCGTAAATAATTATAATTAATAAGCAATAGTGTTTTATAATTAAAACAATTTTTGGATAAACTGTGTAACTTTAATAAAAATTAAACGTTTCGAAAACTATTTGCTTTCTTTTTCAATAAAATTGACAAA
>JAHWXV010158282.1:0-10678 GCA_024586415.1 Phrixothrix hirtus
AAATTACTTCAATAATTCTTGCATTAATAGAAAATAATTTGTAAATATCTACAATTTAACGTAACATAAATACTTTCTTTGAAATCTATTTTTAAGTAAACATTCTGGAATTTGTATTAATTACCGCTGCGAAAGTTAAAGACCTTGGCTCGGGTTTAGAAATATCCTACTGAACAATGCAGGTATGAGTAACGTTATCTGGAGCTTAAGGGATTAGTTCTCCTTATACTTTTAGTCTTGTATGAGTCGAGTTGTAGACATGTTACCGTCAAGATAACAACAAGTACAAATCTAAATGCTAAATTTAACATAAAATGTTGTTTTTAGTTATTATAATTCAAATTAACCCGTTTATTAATTATGCGATTACGAAACGCCGTATTCGCCCAAACATTGGTCCTTCGAACGGATTTTAGTTTTGTGTGAAATGGTAATACACATAGGCTGACATCAGGACAGCGTATGCATATCCAAGGGATCGGTGGCCTGCATCAATATAACGCACGTCCTATTCAATCATCAAAGTCCAGCACGTCGATTCATTCTAGGAGCCGTGGCCCGATCAATTTTCTGCTTATTCTAAACAACGAAACAAGATTGTGAATATATTATTTGGGGAACCTATTAGTAAGTACTTCGTTTGATCTCATCATTTACCCTATTTGTGCTAGTTATTGTTTTTTAACGTAAATATGGAAGCAGAGTTTAAGCGATTAAGAGTCAAGCATGGTCAAACAAAGGTACGCCTCACTCACTTCAAAGCGTTTGTTCATTTATTTGACACGCACAGTAGTTCAATGCATGAATTAAGACTAAGGTATGACGAAATAAGTAATTTAGCCGATGAATTTTATGCTGTGGAAAATGGGATTGAGAAATTAGGTATCGATTCAGAAGTAGAATCACTTTAAGCTGCATCATCTGAATCGTTGTTTTATGATGTAACTTCAGAAGTTACTAAATTCTTAAGTATTTCGGAAGCCATGCCACAGAACGTGTCAACCTGGGTAGCAACTCAGCCTCCATCGAGACTACCGGGAATTAATCATCATAGCTTCGATGGCACGTGCAGTAAATGGGCTAATTTTCACGATACCTATCAATCACTAATGCATTCAAATTTTAATTTAACTAATGTAGATAAATTCCAAATGGAGATGCAGCTCATGTTGAGATAGCTGGGAATAAAATAATTGAAAGGTTTAATGACCCTGAGGGCGTAATACTTAAGCATGTCAAATGCATATTTTCATTGCCAACACTGAACAAGGAATCGCATTCCTTATTACGTGACCTAATCGATGGCGTGTCTAACCATCTGAAAGCTATTAATGCTCTAGATTACGGCAACAGTTTATCGGACAGACTATTGACTCACCTAATAAAAAATATATCCTACATGACAGTGCGAATGGGAGGGAAATATTTCGGAAAAACGAGCACGTGATTTTAAATATTTCTTAAGTTTTTTAGACAAACGGCAAAATTATTAGGGAAAACAGCTAATGACAGGTCAAATTCAACGGAAACGAAACAAAATCGTAGCGGTCGGCCTAATACGCGTGATACAAAATCGTCTCATGCTATTGCGGTAAATCATGCGATGCTACGAGAACGTACATGTGTATGTACTGGTGCTCATGCAATATATGGCTGCAAATCATTTCTCAAGTTACCAATTGCATCTAGAATATTAGATGCAAGGGATCGAAAATTATGCCTAAATTATATAAGAAGCTACCACTTTGCGTCTGCATGCAAATCTCGTACATGTAAAACATACCAAAAAGGCATAACACCATATTGAATTTAGAATCAGATCAAATCACTAGATCAGATATACGAACAGAATGTGAGCGTGCTCAATCGGCATCAATCAGTTCACATGAACCATAAATTAACACTCCATCTGTTATTACCTCCTACTTCGTCCATTTAATACGCAATCGCTATTGTCAACTGCAGTAGTTACGTTCTTTGACAATCTTAAAAAATCTAGTCATTGTAGATTTCTATTAGACTCGGAATCACAGTCTAACTGCATTACTGAAGATTTATGTAACCGTCTTCGTCTAAAGCGAACTCCAGTACACATACCCATTCTTGGGATAACTCAGTCGCAAACACATGTTAACACGGAACTGAGATTATTAAATCCAATAATTCTAACTTTCTTTTAAAGATCAATTGTTTAATTTTACCAATAATCACAGAGCAGGTGGCCCAAGAACCAATTTATATACCACTCACTAATATTCCCAAAAACTTGCCACTTGATGATCCTACATTTAGTAAACCAGGAAAAATTGACATTTTAATAGGTACCTGAGTGTCTTGGGAACTGTTGGCTGTAGGTCTAATTAAAATTTCAAACTCTGAGTGTATTTTACACAAACCTAAATTAGGTTGGGTAGTAGCTGGGCAACATTTACCCTGTAATATACCAGTTCAATGTAATTTTTCGACTGACAAAGAAATTTTATGTCAATTAACAGAATTTTGGGAAATTAAAACATGTCCAAACATAAACTACCTCTCTCCTGATGACCAAGAATGTGAAGATAAATTTAAACAAACAATATGGAAGGTTAGAATATGTCTGTTTGTTGTTACAATTCCATTTCGACCCAATGTAATAAAGTTATGAGATTCGTATCAAATCGCGTTAAAATGGTTCCACTCATTGGAACCAAGGCTGGAAAAGAATAATGCACTGAAGTAGAAATATGTTGAGTTCATGACTGAATATGAGTCGTTAGGACATATGACATAAATAACGATCAATGCTATTCATAGTGAAGGGTACTATTTACCTCATCACATCGTATTTAAGAAGGGTAACGCTACAACAATGTCACTTGTAGTCTTTGACGATTCTGCGAAATTTTCGTCGGCATTATCGCTTAATAATGTACAAATGCCAGGGCCTGCTTTACAAAATGACTTGCTAGAAATTTTATTGAGGTTTAGACAACAAGATTTTGTCCAAAAAGCAGATGTGGCAAAAATGTACCGCTAAATTTGGGTTGGAAATGAACAACGAGTGTTCCAAAAAATTTTTTGGCGTCAGAGTCCTTCAAAGCCGTTAAAAAACTTATGAGCTGAACACAGTTACATACGAGACCTCCAGTGCTCCATTCTTAGCGATTAGACCATTGCAGCAAATTTCATGCGATTGTGAAAACACAAATCCTGAAACAAGTAAATTATTAAATGGGACTTTTATGTAGATGACCCCTAATAGGTTCAGAATCTGTTGAATCACTCTTTCATATTAAGTTAGGAATTACGCGGGCACTTGCCACTGCTGGATTTGGGTTGCAAAAATGGCAATCAAATTTTACACAAATCTTAAGTAGCAGTACAAACCCAGAAAGTCCTCATTTAGTAGCAAAATCTAAGTATGTAGAATCGAAAACTCTTGGAAGTACTTGGGATCAATCAAAAGATCTATTTCAATACGTATTAAGGGCTAAAAATATAAAACATGTAACGAAACGTTTAATTTTAGCAGAAATACCCTAAATTTTTGATGCACTAGGGTTAGTAAGTTCAACAATATTGATAGCAAAATTGATATTACAACAATTATGGTAACTTAATTCAAATTGGGGAGAATCTGTTCCCATAGAACTGCACACGAAATACTGTGAATTCAAACAAAATTTGCATCTATTAAATAACATATCAACACCACAGCATGTTATTTGTGAAAATGCAAAACATTTAGACCTGCATGCACTTTGTGATGCTTCAGAACGAGCGTACGGTGCATCTCAGTATCTAAAATCTGTGAACTAACAAGGAGAAGTAACTAGAAATCTACTTTGTGCAAAATCAAAGGTAGCACCGCTCAAGTCAGTCTCCCTACCCAGATTAGAATTATGCGGAGCGTTATTGTTGGCACAATTAATTACGAGTGTGAAAGGGGCATTGCCAGTCTCGGGTCGCCGAGGGATATTACTGGACTGACTTAACTATTACCTTATCATGGATTTCGAAGTCACCAAACTGTTGGAAAAAATTTGTTGCGAATCGGGTGTCACAAATTAAGCACTCAACAAATCAATCATTTTGGCGACACGTCCCAACATCGCAAAATCCCGCAGATATCATTTCACGGGGATTATACCCACAAGATTTAAAAAATTCAGATTTATGACGGCATGGTCCATCTTTCCTAAAACAAACTTAAAAATTCTGGTCCAAATTGGCTACATTGAGTAATGAACACAATCTCGAAAAAGTCATTTCAATGCATACACTCACACAATAAATTACTAAATTGAAAAAAAATATTTATAGATTTATTTCGTTTTTAATACTCATCTTAATACTGTTTCAAATTTTTCAAAATTATGAGGGTGATTGTTAATCAATTGAAACGTTATTTATTTAATATTACTCACCCAAAGTTCCTTTAAACAACTTTCAAAAATATAATGTCTTAATAAAAAGAAGTTAATCGTCGAATGCTTCCCATTTTTCAGTTTAATATACCTTTCCAACTAATTATTAAAGAAATGTTGTATAACTTAAAAAAATTTTTTGAATTAGAAAAACCGTTAGTTAGAAACAAATAGACTAAGTAAGTCTGATAATTGAAATTAATTGTTCTATCAAATATTACTATAGCAACGGCCAAATTTAGAGGGTGGTCTTTTTGACGGTTGGAAATGGAAAGTTCGTTTATTACATAAAATAGAAAACACTGATGTCGACTTTTTTCAATGCTTACCTTATATCCGCTAACAATATTTGATTGTTTTTTAATTATGGAGTACAATTGAAAATTGTGCAATGTCAAATACTCTAAATAACTGTTCTTTTCCAATAGTTTTGTAAAACTAATACGTTTATGATTAGTAGGTTATAGTAAAAATTTGTACTTTTTAAATATTTTTAATAGTTTTCAGAAATATCCAATAATATACACTCACCGGCAGAAAAATCGGGTCAATGCTTTCAACGTTCATATCGTATGTTATTATTTTTTATAGTTGTAATAATATTAGAGATAACAATAATTTTATATGATATCTTAGAACATTTGATAGAACTAAGATAAATGATATAATCATTAATCGAACTGACATCTAAATATATTGAAGGTCACAACGATGAGTCATAGCATTTAAATTTATTACACTTATTTACATCAGTATTATGACTAATTTTATTACTTACTATTCTGGAGTTTTCCTGAATTCTCCATTCTGTATAAATAGCAGTTTAGGTTCCTGCAGTTTTAGTTTTGCTTAGAATATTGTATTGTTAAAAGTGTTATAAATAAAAAGAAATATAGACATTTATTACTAAAGTACTGTCAAATATATACTTAAGCGAATGCGTGTAAATAAATAGCTGTAATTTAGTGAATAATAGTGAATGCGTGTAAATAAATAGCTGTAATTTAGTGAATATAAATAAAGACCTTTAAACAATCAACTAGTTTTGTTATAGTGTTTTGGAGCAATCAGTTTTCGTTTGGGTCGTTTTGTATCGATCTGTTTCGGTTCGCTTTAATTATGAATCCACTGGTTTTGAACCGATTTAAATTAAATTTGAATTTGGTTGAACATAGATACTATACGTGTATGTAACCTAAAGTTCCATAAATGGTACTGGAACAAGATTTTTACGATTAATGGGTACAACTAGGTAATAGTTACAATATTTTGGTCCGAATTGGAATTATTGGAGTCGAAAATCGACGATATAAATTGATTACGAGGACCAAGCGTTATATGAGTATCAATATCGATATCGCTACGTAGGGACTCGACGAATCTGTTACTGGGTACTTCTTAAGCTCCTCATCAATATGCTTGTCAACTCGGTGGTTCACTGTTCGGAAGAATAGTCCGTCTTCAAAAACTCCTATTTGAAATTTTCTTAGTCTCTCCTTATCAATAAGGTGACATCCCATTGAAGTTGACGACAGGTAAGTATACCGTATTATAGTATGATAATTCAGAATTAATATGCTTTAAATTTGAAACATTTGTATTGAACTTTGCAATACAAACTTTTTTGTACTTTGGCAGTAGATTATCATAATTTCTATTCTTGCATACAATTTTAAATTCATACAATAAAAAGGATAAATATTAGGCCTTTTACCAACGAAATATTTTATAAACTGCATTTATAAAGGTAATTTTTAACCGCTTTGGAAATTTTTTCAAATTTTGTTTATAATGTTTATTTAATGAACCTCTTAAGTCTGAGACTTCTGTTTCAATAAAGACAAAAGACAGACATGATGACGTAGTAAAACATTTTAAATCTGCTGTGTTATGTTATTGGATGAAAGAAATACTTCCCTTTCCGTTTAGCTATTTTAATACCTTACATTTATTTGTAGTAAATTTAGTAATCATAGAACATTATCTCCAGATCCATGTGTTCAAGTTGGCCTCGAATTTGTATTATTAACCCCATGTTGAAACTTTAACATGTTTTAAGATGGATTCAGAAATAACGACGAAGTAATAAAACTCGACCTAATGTCTTGTAATTCTCATATTAGCCATTTAATTCAAGACAATGTAAATACACCATTGTTAGCTATCTAATTGACATTGTTAGTAACCTGATCGGGCCGATTAAATACAATAAATGTCTTTTTGTTAAATCTACGACTTCCTTAATTTTGGTTAATTGATAATCAAGTATAGAATTGGTAGAAATAATTTAATTTCTTTGATATCTATTGTTGGAGTCTTAAACAAGAACATGTGATTTTCGCCGTTAAACCATAAATTTCGAGTAAGCATGGTAATTACTTTGATTGTGGTTTGGGTATAGCAACTAACAGATAAAGCCTTAACAGTGTGGTGCCTGTATAAATTTTTGGATGGTCTTTTACCGATTAGTGAATAGTTACCTAATCGAATATTGAGTTTGTAAACTTTTGTATTTCTGAAGACTACAAGATTCCACTGCTTTCATGTGTGTATAAACTTTTCTTTATTTTCAGGTAAACACTGTTTAGGTTCGGTAATTTTTTTTGCGGAGCGTATTTCGGAATCGATGCAATATGAACCCACCTAATTGTGCCGATATGTAAGCTGTCCCAAGCTGGACAAATGCCATTACATTATATTAATAAATATTTCATCCGCTTATTTGAGAGCGAGGCAAGTGCTAAACGAAAACTTCATCTTTTTCTCATTAACGTGACAGTACCGCTGACTTTATCATAGCATCGCGAACTTTACTATAGCAATCTACTGCGTAAGTATGCGAAATAGATATCAACATAACCACGTGATGACCATTTCATAACAGTTTCATTGCTATGCGCAATGTGTAACTTTCAATGATAGTAACTTATGAGAAATTATTCAGTTTTCATAGTGGTCGTCAGAAAATAAAATTTTTATTATTTTTAAATATTTGCACTTCCATAATACGTAAGTAAAAGTAATGTGTTATATAAATTAGAAATACCAAGTTCTCTAAACGTTTGTTGAACTTTTTGAACATTTTTTAAATTTCTTATTATGTTTGTGAACTAATAGCAACTTGAAAAATAGATACCGTTTGTTTTATTTGTAATAAAATATCAATTTACGCAAGGTATCTTCTGATTTATAATCTGATTTTTCTGTTTACTCGGATGGTGAACTTTCTAGACATTTTATTAAATAATACATCTGAGTTTTATAATTTTTAAGTATTTCATTTCTACTTCCTGTACGATATAATGTAGAAAATATTATGTAGTCGTTCTGGTAATCGTTGATTTTCCCAGGCAAAAGAAACGGTAAGATCAGAAAAATTAAGCAGTAATATTGATATGAATCCTCGTAAAAAATTAAAGGTAGTATCAATTGGACGTTTTTCCACAGCGTTTTTCAGAAAAAAAAAAGTTTTGACTTTAATGAGTCAGTTATTGTATAAAATGGCTTTAAGTATTATATTTCGGACGTACTGTTTATTGCCAAGATATAAATAATAATTAGAATTTGTTGAAGTTGAATTAAAATACATTTGTTTAGACGTTTACAATGACTGCCCTAAATCTATCTTTGAATAACTCGTCTTTCAGGGTGATTAATATATTTTGTTTTTTTCCATTATTCTTGAATGAGTATAATCTTTTTAAAATACATTCTAAAATTTACACTTGTAATTGATCCATTAGATTACTATACAGTTTGATAGATTTTTACCGCTGTTATAATAATTCTATAAAGCCGAAGAGCATAAGTTTACTTTTTGCGTTTCCAATATAGTTTTCTACTACTATTTAAATGAGTTTGGTTAAGCAATATATCAGGTGAATTTTATATTATGAACCTATACTAGCTAAATTAGTTCATGGAAGATAATTTACAGATTCTTTTATTTCAGCACTATTAAGAATGCGGCACACAGCCTTGTTAATAAAGATATATTGAAACAACCCTGTCTTTGATCTCCAAAAGTAAATTCTATTGATCGATTGCTCTCATGATATAATGCAAACTTAACTGATCTTATATAAGAGTAAATTAGAAATGGTAGGATATTGATTATTTAGAAAAAAGTAGAAATTGAACTACAACGAAGTAAAATGAGAAATGGATGTAAAAATGTAACTGTGTTTATGATTGAAAGAAATTGCATAGTTTAAACAAAATAAAAAGGATTAGAATACGTTAGATCTACCAGGATTGCAACGTAGTAAAGCATTACCAGGGTCTTATAAAGAGTAACTTGAATTTTATGTAGATTTAAGTGTTTTTTTATAATTCATTTTAAGTGTAATCTTCCAACACCTTATGAGGATAAGAAGGAAGGCGTAAAAATGGCTGTGTGCCTTAAATCCTTGTTAGGAGAGACAATATTTATTCCAATTGTATGAGACGTTTACTACTTTCTCGGCAATCCCGTTTACTTCAAGTAAAGAACGATTTATTTATAAGCAATTCTTGTTTGTAAATTCACTTCATAATATTATATAAATTTTATGGCTACTTGTATGTTTTAACTGTTAAATCTTAATAGTAGTAGGTGCATCTGGTTTTATTTATATTTTTATGTAGGTATTCCATTTAAAAAGTTAGTGATGAAAATAATATGTGAAATCTGTGCAAAATATAATTTTTAGGATGCTTTAATTTATAAATTATTGCCCTCGACGACGATCGTGTATCATCGGCAACATCAGTTTCAGCGCATTTTCAGCATAATAGTTGTGCTTTGACTACACACAGGGTAGCAGGAAAACCTCTTTTACTCTTTGCTTCAGTTTCCACTTCCGCTTCTTAGAGCGCTGTTTCAAACTTTGAAATACTTCAGGTAAGAAAATTTTGATAATTATTTTGTATGTTCCAAGAGCGTTTAATCATTTTTTAACTTTTCATAAAATGAAATATTTATTTTGGCCAACTTTTTACTTTTTGTAGAGTTAACTATGTATAACTTTCTTAAAAGTTGGAATTCAGAAAAGTTTATATAGAATACGCATTTTAAGTATCACTTTCAAATTCATTTACATTTAATTCTAATTTATTTTAAGCAGAAATCTCGCGATTTCTAAATACAAAAATTTATGTTAGCAAATGTTTATGATTTTATATATTAGAACAATTATACAAGGTATTAATTTTAACCTATTCTTGTATCGCAGGATTTTTATATACATTTGTTTACTATTCTAATTTTTTTGTATTTGCTGGCTGGATTATCAACCTTTGTCAACTTTGCGAGTTTTTTTATTGCAGTTTTAGCAACAATTCCTTTACATCTACTTATATTACTCTACATTTAAGGAACGATTCTTAAGTTTCATAATTGCTATATATAAAGATTTAAATTTATTTATTAAATAGGATGTCGCATGTTAATATATTATAATAGTTACTAATTAGTTAAATTTGGTTTATTATATTTGGACTGCATTAAGTGTGATGCAGGCAAATGTTTTGTGAACAATTATACATTCAATTATATCAATATGTATTAAGAAATGAAAATTCAGAATACACCACTAAAATAACTAAAACTGTATATCAAAATAATATAAACAACAGAGTAGACAGAGTAAAATTTAAAAATACTGCATGCAAAATACTAGCCAAAATAGATATAAGGTAACCTCATGCCTACCAATAATAAGCCTTTTAAATCAGAAAGCTTTTTAGAAAAACGAATGTATTCTCATAGCCAACTGAAAAAGCGCTTTTTTGCTGATCTTGAAATTAAACAATTCTGCTCTCAGTTTAGGCAAGTTCCATTAGCTAGGTGTCAACAAATGGATTCTAAACTTACTTTGTTAGTTAATTTTTTCTTGTTATCGTTTGCTATTGCAGAAATAGATGTGTCCTTTCTACATCAGGAAACGAATTACATCATAAATATTATTATATGCTATAATACTGGAACTTCATTTTAAATTGTTAGAAAATGAACTGCTTTGGGAACTATGGATAACATTTGGAAAATCCAGACAACAGCAATTCTAGAAGATATTTCTATTTAATGTGAACTTTTACACTAGCACGGTCTTGATGTTGTTATTTCGATGTTGATTTAAACATTTCATACATCATAGGCTTTTCAAAAGTGTACGCGTTGAATTTTTGTACAGTACAAACAGTGAATCATAGTTTTAGGGGTCGGCTTTCAATTCTGATATATATATATATATATATATATATATATATATATATATGAAGTTATTTTC
>JAHWXV010158301.1:0-17817 GCA_024586415.1 Phrixothrix hirtus
TTATATATATATATATATATATTTATATATATATATATATATATATATATATATATACACAACACACACATGCACTCATTCACTCACACACTTAATCACGCACGCATGCGCGACCGCCAGCCACAGCGCGCGCACGCACGCAGCCCCGCACGCACGCACGCACTCACGCACGCACTCACGCACACACGTACTCACGCACACACGCACTCACGCGCGCGTACGCACACACACACACACACAATGTTTGTGTGTATGGTTGGTTGCTACTACCCAAAAATTGTATTTAATTTTTTTATTATTGGTAGATTAAATACAACTGAATTAATTCAAACTATTCCGTATAATAGTAATATACAATTTTGATTATTTGAAATTTGATTTCAGATGTCAAACAACTTGTAAACAACAGCTTTCATCTACATGTTATGATTTGTGAAAATTTTAGGTAGCCTATTTAAATAAAAGTGATTTTGATTTGATTTTATTATTTAGTTTTATTAGTTTTATTTTGCAAATAAGTGTGCAGGTATAATAAAATATAGTGTATTTAAGTGCTGTTAAGGTGCTACGCGCCGTGTTCTTAAACACGTTGCGCGTGCTTTAAGGGTAGGCTCATACACTTATATCATAATATACTTTTATGGTCCCTTCGGTATCTACGATTTGCCTCTTAGATGCACCAACAGTATCTAATTCTATTGCTTAAACATAAAGAAAATATTATTACAGTTTCTTAATCTACCATTATTAAAGTTTTAATTCGTTTTGCATGTTAGTAGAATTTTGCAATTAGTTTGTTTGATTATGTTGATTTTTAAATTTGTGTGTAGTGCCAATAATCTATACTAAAAAATAGAAAGAAAAAAGTAAAAGTTAAATGAGTATTCCAGTAGAGATCACTTCAGCGTAATTCGAAGCTGGAAACTTTTTTGGCCCCTACGGCACCCGAATTAACTATCGCTACTATAATTCCATAATATTATTAATTGTTATTTATTAATCAAGTATAGATTCACTAGTGGATGTTTGAAAGATCGAGTTTGATATTTTCTATGTTGGTTTTATATATGCATTTGATTAATTATGTGTTAGTGTGTAATGGTGTAATGCTGAGTTTATTAATTGTAATATTTCTGTATTGGTATTATAGTCTTATTTTGAAGTTGGTAAAGTATTTATTTTATTATCGGTTTTTAATGCTGATTGTTGAGGCATTTTGAATTGCACTTACTACTTATCTAGGTTGCCCCGTTAGCACTTTAGAGTTTTTGTAGGTATTTAGTTCTTTGCGTATTGTTTAATTTTCTTTATCAATAATTTTTAAAAGAAATATTTTAAAGTGATACTGTTAGAAAGTCAAGCATTTATTTTGTTGAAATATCCGTGGATGCTTTTAAGCTGTATATGTCTTAAGTTTTGTCGTATTGTTTAAGTCATATATTACTATCAGATGTGTTTAGGGTTACTTAAATGTGGATATATGTCCCTTGCCTAGATAAAAAACGTTCTAGCTCAGTTTGTTAAATATTTCATAGCCGTGTTTGTTCTCTACTATTTTTTTGATCGTTTCGTTTCTCAGCGGCGTTCTGTATTGCTGTAATTGTACGTCTGTGATAGTACAATTAATTATTACATGTTCTTGTGTCCCAACTTCTCCAAATGGGAAACAAGAGTCAGCTATGCTGTTACAGCACGGTCACAGTTACGGTTACAATTGAGTCACTCGTGGTTACATCATTTATTTCAATTCTAAGAAACCTTCTACAGTCTTCCTAAATGTGCTAGAATGTTCTAAAAAATTATTGTTCTTTCTAATTTTGTTTCACTGTACCCTCCTAATACTGATACGTCTCGTAACAGCGACCTCGGACTTTTTTCGTACGATAGTCCTATCTTATGTTGCTGCAAGAATCAGCATCCATACTTGCAGTACTACTTTTTGGAAATGGCAGTTCACAAATTTTGTTATTGGTGGAGTCTCTCTTGAATTCCAACACCACACCAAGTTCTTGATACCGGTGTTTTGAAACACTACTTCCAACAAGTTGCGCTCCAGGCGCCAGTTAAGCCGGTATAGACCGTATCCGAACTTTGCTACAGATAACTTTCTACTTGCATCGGCACAAATTTGTTTCCTTAGATCCCATAATGCATTCCACAGGTCTTCATGACGTGGCTTCTAATAGAACAAAGCTTTCATCATGAGGTAGTAAATACTTCACATTCCTTGGAGATGACGGCGCAGTAGAACACAGGAATTCCCAACTTCTGTCCCTTGCTGCTATATTTCTTCTACACCACCGTACCTCTTTTTAAATTTAACTGCGATATCACGGCACATTTAGATGTCTTTAACTACATAAATAATCAATGGATACTCCTCTGGTATATGACAAATTTTTGTATTTCTCAGTGGTAGCCTCAAATCGAGCATTGTGGGGTCCCGAATGGATTGGGGTCTTCACTGTTCTTGACTCCTAACTTTTCTTATTCAACATAGTTCACCGTTTATACACATTCTTGCTGTTCTGGTTCTGAATTCTTCCCAGCGTATGGGGATAACCGATTCATGTGAACCGCTTTTGGTTTTCCTCTGGGAAATTTGATTATTCGGTCGATGACATCTTTGATCCTTTTTATCACTTTATACAGACCTTCGTAGGATCTTTGCAATTTGGAGATAAGCCTTGTCGTTGCTGAGACTGGTACAACCAAACTAGATCATTGCGTTGGAATCCTTCCCTTTTAGAACTTACATCATAATGGAATTTTATTCGAGCACTGGTAATCTGGATGTTATTGCAAACTCTCTCATGAATGGTATTTAGTTTCTTCCGTAGACTTTTGGCATATGCATTTCCAGCGACCTCTTCCTCTCCAGGCCTGATACTAAATTCCAAATCATACAGTAGTCTAATTTTGCACTCAAACAACACTCCAGCTGGAGTCTCTAACGTCGTTTCATTTGTAGCTAACCGATATGCCATCAAGAACAGATGTAAGTATTGATTACAATCTCTTTGGTGGTTTGAGACAAGTTTTGCCTAATACTTTCCCATTGATCGATTCATGAGATCCATCATTCCACCTGACTGTGGATGAAGAGCAGTTGCTCTAGTCTTGCTTATCTTCAATGTGATAATTAAATTGTTATTTGTTTATTTTGATGCTACTATTTCTGATACAACAACAATTACCTTAGGCTTAATTCCTTTAAAAGCAACCAACTATTAAATTCTAACAAACATATTGTTCTGTTAATTACTTATCAATAATTATTGAAGATTGTAACGTTCTTTTTTAATCATTGTTATTTTATTGAGTTTCAATATGTCAAGTTGAATTAATTAATTTACGCCTAGGATTTTTTGGTATTTTGTTGTAACATCTATAAATTTGGTTGTAAAATAAAAATATGAATGTAACATTCCACTAAGTGCGCCCCTGTGTTTTGCGAGTATTTAGATAAAGCGGCCGCGAATGCGATGCGAATTTTAATGCCAGTATTAGAAGTCCATTGGTTGAAGACCGTCGCCTAAAACTACGCACTAAATTTCTAATCATGGTGTGTTACATTGTTTATTAGTTTATATGCTTTACGTTGTATCGTGCCGTGTTATACGTTATCACGGGTAAGATTGATTCAATTTGTTTTTATCTTAATTAATTTCCATCATTAATTATAGCAACAAGTACCGATGGGACTTAATAAACATGGTTGTTCTGAATTAATAAAAGTTAGAAGGAAGTCCTATTTATCATCATCTACCGCTTTCTTATTGGAAAATTTAATTAACAAAGCAAATTAGTTTTGACGATATGAATTTGGAATGTTTCGTCAAGGTGCAGTAAATTTTTGGCCTTCACAGAAAAGGGCTATATCTGGCAGGCTACCCGCGTTGATGTCATGGTCGTCGCTCTTTCACACGGAGCCTAGGTGAGTCTGTCTTTGTTAGCCGTCATATGTTTCAATTTGCATATGCTGATAAACGTTTGAACTTCAACTTTTTACGATAACTGAAAAGCATGTTACCAATTAATGTCCTTTACATTTTAAAAATAATGTAATGCTAAATTATTTACTTTCGGGAATGAAAATTCATTAGTTCAATTATAATATATTGGACAGCATAACAAGCTACCGTAATTATAAAATTGCACTTTGAATAAGATGGTTCAAGAAAAGTTTTTCGCTACCTTTTACGTTTATAGTTGCTTCGATAAATATTATATCAAATTTAAAGCAATGATTAAAGTAGTTTGTGAATCAAAATAAATTGTTTTCTCAAGTTTTACTTCCGTACAGTTGCATTTGAGCTTGTTCGCACAAATTATAAAATAGAATTTATCGCAAAAATATCTAGATTTTTTAGTAAATTATGTACGAGGTGTGACATTAAAATTTGATTTGTAAACGAAAATTTCAACGGCGAATAGTTCAGTTATTGTATTTGCATTATTTGAGTATTTTAGTAGAAGTAAAAAGTACAGAATTTATTTAAGCTAATTATTTTAAATTACTTTTTGATATTTTACTTCCTTAAGTTTAGCTACAATATGTGATTTTTGAAATTTGCATCTTATATCATCTGTCAAGTTAAAATGTTAGAATATCGGTAACAATTAACAACTGTTTCTTCTTCTGTTTGATGTTAGATGTCGTCTACATAACGCTATTAGTTTTTTCACTGTAATTTTACTACCATTTTGTTTTGTAAAATTACTTTTTGCTTTGATAAGTGTTAACGGAGGGAAATAGGGTATTTTATTTTTGGAAATGTTAATTGTAACATAAATTTTTTATCACTTATAAAATATAGGGTGGTCTAGATCCCGTTAAGGCAAAAGTCAATAACCTAGTTTATCATGTTGGTGTTCCGAAAGGGATGCAAATTTAATTGTAACTTTTAAATATTATTATTTTTGTTGAGTGTTGAGAATTCATAAATATCGGGTGGCTTAGATCCCGTCAAGGCAAAAGTCAATAACCTACTTTGTCATTTTGGTGTTCCGAAAGGGATAAAAATTTAAACGTAGTTTTAGCTAATTTTGTTATTCTTGTTTTGTTTGTATGTATTGCTAAACTCGTTCACGGTAATAAACGAATGTCTTGTTTTGCTTTAGTTGTAACCTAGCTTTTCTTTAAGTTAGGGCAGCACCAGGACTCAGAAGTGGTCGTACGCGCCTTGTCATGTGAGGTGTACGTATGAGATAGGAAGGTACATACGACTGGCGCCCTTGCAGGTATATGATTTCTTTCCCTTTCTACAGGTACCATCTGCGAATTGTGGACGAGAGCCAAAACCATCGTAACAAAGCCGACCACGCCCCTCTCCGATTAATTTCTACTGAACTAAGCCGCGGTAAGTTTCCTTGCAGCATGAACAACTGAAGGGTTGTTGTAAGATCCTGCGTTGCATAGAAATGCGCTCATACATCGTAACCTGCTGCTAGAATTTATATCTACGCACTTACCGCTACCTGAGATATCTGAGCTTCTGGAAAGCCTTCCAATTGACTTCTGCTATGCCAACGAAGATCGTCTTTTAAAACATTTGCATTCGACTTTAGTCAACATATCTCAATTAGAAATTGACTTATGTTTTCGTTTTAGCTTATAAATTGACGTCCTACGGCATGATTATCAATTGTTATAAGCCATTTTTTGTTTTGAACGTTATATCAGGGGATTCTCTCAAATTTTCTGCACACGATTCCTTAACTGGGTACACTAGACCAGTTGTAGATGTTTATCCCCATATCGCATTTTTAATCGTGGAATAAAATAATCTAAATTGTTCTGCGGATTGTCTGGTATGATGTGTAGAGTATCTACGGCATCTCTGCATAGACACTATTAAGGCAGTTGCATTTTCTTCAATGGTCCGTGCATTTAATGTTGCAACTGCCATGGGCTGTATATAATAATTGAGACAAGATGCTTTCCCTTCATAGGTGGGTGCTTTCACATGTGTTCTAGAGCTTGTAATGCGATTTTCAATAGCATGAAAGTAAGGGATTCGTTGTGTATTGACCTGCAAGGAACAGAGAACGCGTCCTTCTTAACCATGCTGATTTTTTTTTATTGGCGGTGAGGAGGGCAAAGTTTTGATATAAGCCATCACACTTTTTGGATAGTTCCTCATATCTTGTTGGAAACTCATTGGTAACGTTTTCTATTTCTTTTGTTAGTTTATTTTGGCTTGGTTTAGTTTCTTCTTGTAATCTATTGGTGATTTCTTTTTGTAGTTTATATTGGTTTATTATGATCTCTTCATGTAGTTTACTTGGACTTGTTTTAATTTCCTCCCGTAGTTTATTGGATTTGTTTTAATTTTTTGTTCTAATTTAATTTAAATTCCTGATTCAAATAATGTTGACCTGATTTAATTTCAGCTTCTATTTTATTTCATTGTTTCTTGGTTGGAATCCATTTTTTTCTTGTAATTTGGCTTGATGGATTCCATTCTATTCCGCATTTTTTGCAAAATTTGCATCTGCGCTTCTAATCAATGTCGTATAGAAACAATTGACAGTATCTTCTACTTATTATTAATCATCGAAACTAGATAATTGTTTAAAACTCTTTATCTATATTCACTATTATTGGGATTATTTATTTACACTTATTTACTTGGACTATTTATTTCACAGTACAGTAACAATAAACGTTTATTTTTCTACTTATATATAACAACTACTTAATAAGACAAGAGTTTAAGAAAATTAAAGAACTAAGGAATTTGATTTGCTATTTGTGCAATAGAAAGGAGAAATTCCAGAATATTAAGGAATACCTAAAGAAAAAGATTAGTCATAATAATGATGTACTAAATTCCAATGCCATGACTCTTGCTAACATTGAATTTATTTAGATAGATATCGGTTGCAGTAATGAGCTATTTGTGATTATACCATTTATTTCAGTTCTAAGAAACCTTTTACAGTAAATGTTCTATGAAATTATTGTTGTTCCTAATTTTGTTACGGTATCTTTATAAATTATAACATGGAGAAGTTATAAACCACAGTCGGTTTTTATTTTCATTTTAACTGAATGATAGCGTGAATATTATTCAGAAAATGAAAAAATATTTACGGCTACCTCTTCACACTTATCATAAACCTGTCAACAACATAACCATTCTACATACTTAAATATTCTTTTTCAAAGGTGAATAATTCAAATTTTGACACACAGAAGTTTGTCACCGCCTGACAGATGGGACTACCCACGGTGATACCGGCATGATGTTCATAAAATTTATAGTTCCATTGCGAGTATGTAGTGATAAGATAATGTTAAAAAAACAGAAGTACAGATCTAGATTTAATATCAGATGGAAGGAATATACACGATGTTAAAAATAAAGAACCAAATCTTTTTTTTTTAAGTTGCCGCCATGTATTTTATTCTTAGAAACGGCGTTGTTGACAGGACAACGGAGATAAATAAAAAAAAACAAAGTAGGGAGATATAAATAAATTGGCTGGCGACTCGGTCGGATAAAAACACGATAGACGCGTTTATTTCACGCCCGTGTCGATTAAGAATCTTAGCATTCCAGTAATTGTGACAAAGAAACGTAATTGTCAGCGTCTGATAGAGTTCGGTAATATTTCGAAATTGGTATGAATTCATCGAGTAGTTAGTGTAATAAATTTGGTCGTGTGTTGGCTCTGTGTTAAAAAAAACATTCGGTGTGTTTAGGGACTCAAAATAGTGTAAAATGCTGGAAGACCCGACCTATGAGATGGAATGGCGTATCTCTGGGAATTGCACAGCGCATTTCACGCCTTAGCTGTTTTGTTGGACGTGTGAGGTTCTTCCACAGGTGCGGGACCCCATAAACCACCACGACGGACCATTTTGGGTAATTCGATGAAGCAAACTAAGGTACCGCTTTTTGTTATTGTTTTCTGGCTTCGTTACTGTTGGCCTTCGAAAAGTGTAAACACCAAAAAAAGTCATCAACGACCAGCGAGAAGTCAAATTTAGGCCACATCCCGGCGCCAGCCCGTTTTTTGCGAACTTAAACATTCCCGTGTGACGGAAGATCACTAATACATATCTTCTGTTGAGATCGTGGGCGCATACGTGCGTTGACGGTGTTTAAATATAGATTATCCCTAATTTTAGTGCCAGTAGTTTTTCACGTATATCTTGAATAACGCCAAATCCAAGGGACAGAGAAGTTATTGTGTAACCTTTTTGTAACCTGTTATTTGTGTGTATGTTAAATAAGCCCTCGTCGTTGTCAATAGATATGTCTTGTCATTTAATTAGACTTTTATTTCTGACAGTAAAGTAAGCTAATTGATAATATCTTACATTTCATAGGATATGTACTAATTAAAAACCCCCTGTAGACCGCGATCAAAATTGATACTAACTCTTGGGGTCTTAACAAATAAACAATCCTGGAACAAATTAACGAAAGGCCAAGGAAACTGCTTCTAGCTATTCATAGAATAGTTCCATACCTTAAGCGGCCATCTGGAATAGTGGCGCCCTTTTTCTCTTCCTATACCTCGATTTCTGCTAGAACGCTGATGGTGTTGGTGTAATTCTTCGGGACCCTCCCTTTTTCCGCGAGCTAGCGGAAACCAGTACTGTCGTTGAGCGTAATGCCAAAAGCGCCCGTGACATGTTATAAAAAAATTACATCAGAAAGTTTATACTTGTTTGTATTGTAGGGAGTAAAAATGTACTGCATTAATTTCTTTTAAACTTAAAAAATATCGTAGTTACGAGATGCCACTGGTAGCTTAGAACAATATACAAGGAGAAATATCATTCGTATATTCGGAATAAAAGAAGCGGGAAATGAAGAAATTGTCTAAGAAGTCGTAAATCTTTTTATTGCAAAGTAATTATCACTAACCCCCATGATAACATAGATAGATGCCATCGTATAGGATACAAGAAGTAGACCATAAACAGCAATGTGTACCAGTGAAATTTGTAAGTGAATGATCGCATAAAGGTCTATAATTCAAAGAGAAAATTGAAAGATTCTGGAATAACTGTGTGGGAGGATTTAACCAAAATTAGAATAAATTTATTAAATAATGCAGTAGAAAAATTCGGTTTAAAAATACATGGATAGAAGACGGCATTATCATATCAAGCTATACAAAAATTCTTATTAAAACTGTAAGACTTTTATGTACACCATAGGATAGTATGTCTAAAATAAATTATACTTAAATTTGCATTTGGCTTAATATAAATTAAGCGAATTATTTCGGTTTTCGTTTAAAATAGGTTCAGTGATACAACCACGTGTTTGGTAGGCAATATAAGATATATTTAATTATGTTTTTACAAATTTGCATTTCTTAATTATATTCTATGAAGGCATGATGATAATTAGGTGACCCTCAAACTGAGAGAGGTATTAGACAACACTATGCGTTAGTGTGAAATTTTAAAGTTCCATTTTAGGTTGATCACATTGAAAAGATCACTTCAACGTGCCAAACAGTTTGTTGCTAACAACTTCGTAAAATGAAAGAGTTTTTTATTTGTTTTGCTGTGGACAATATTGAAAAATATGCCGTCATTAAGTTTCTGTATCACAAAGGTTTAAAAACTGCATATTTCCTTGAATAAATGCAGAATGTTTTGGATAATTCTGCTCCTTCATCTACGACCATAAAGAGTTGTGTAGCTAAGTTCAAACGAGGCCACACAGCCGTCTAAGGTGAACATCAACCGGGACACCCTGGAAATATCACTATACAACAAATGGTCGCAAAAATCCACAATGTGGCGATAAAAAATCGGAGACTAAAATTAGTCGAAATTAGCAGTACTGCGGGTATTTCAAAATAGCGAGTGTGCAATATTGTAACACAAGAATTAGTTATGAAAAATCTATCTACAAAATGGCTTTAGCGTTTACCCTCATTGGAGCAAGAACCGTTGCAAGAATTTTTGGGCTGTTTTCAAAAGTATTCAGATAATTTTATGCGAAGGTTTATTGCCATATAAAACGTGGGTTCATTACTATTCTCCATAAATAGAACTATAATCTAAGCAGTGGATGGAACCAGGTTGTTCGTTTCCAAAGAGAACCATACCAATGAAATCTGCTTGAAAGGTAATGGGGTCAGTTTTCTGTAATGCTAACGGAATTCGAATGGTCGATTACCTTCCAAAGAGGCAAAAAAATAAACAGAGAATACTATGCTAATCTTCTGGGTATGTTAAGCGATGGTTTAGCGCGTAAAAAGATCATTTTCCATCATGATAGTACTCGTTTTCACATCAGTATTGTTTCAATGGTCAAGATTCACGAATTAAGATATGATTTACTTCCTCATCTACCGTATTCGCCCGACTTAGCTCCATGGAACTTTCACCAATTTTCCAAACATAAAATTTTCCTGTGGGTGCAGAGTTTTTCAACTGATAAGGTGGTCAACGCCGCGGAGGATAGCTATTTTTCCGGACTTGAAGAAAATTTCTTCCGTAATGGATATAAAGCATTGGAATACCGTTGGAACAAATGTATTGAACGTTCAGAAGATTATATAGAAAATAAAAGCATTTTTGTAACAATAATAATTTTCTTTCACTCTTAGGCCGCCTAATTATCATCCCGACCTCGTATATTTGAAAATAATCAAAACCAAATAAATTAAAATTTATTATTAAAACGTTCGAGGTTAATGGCTAATTCTGCAATTGTTTCAAAATAATCTTTTTGCAGTTAATTATGACATAATCGCCCTTACTAAAACTTGGCTGGACTTTGATCTGTATATTGTGTATAGATTTGACCGTAAAAAAATAAATCAGACAAAACGCACAGGGAGGATACTAAGAGCAGTGCGTAAATAACATAAATTGGAAATAGCAACTTTGAATGTTGAAATAGAGTCTCTATTTATTAAAATGGATTTGAACGGAAAAGTTATGACAAAAAATTGTACACTTTTCACCATGTTTCGTTTTTCTACCTATTAAAATTACTTGAATTCTCTAGAACAGCGTTTCTTAAACCATTTTCCGCGGATCCCTCGCGTTCCTTGAAACACGTTTTTTACTTTCTCCTACCTATATGAAATATAGAATAGAGAAAGTGCTGTTTTCGTCCAAAATTTTTAATGTCGAAATTTTAGTGGAGATACAAGTTTTCGTGTCCCCTGAGACCGAAAATCATGTTTTTAAAAATTGGTCAGTCTGTATATGTATATGTATGTATGTATGTGTGTGTATGTGTGTGTGTGTCTGTGTGTGTATGTGTGCGTATGTGTGCGTGTGCGTGTATGTGTGCGTGTGTGTGTGCGTGCATGCGCGCGTGCGTGGGCGCGGGCTTGCGGGCGTGTGTGTGTGCCTGCGTGCTTTCGTGCGTGCGTGCGTGCGTGCGTGCGTGGGTGCGTGCGTGCGTGTTTGCGTGCGGGAGTGTGCACTCGTGCGCGTGTTTTTTTAAATTTATTATGTTTCTTAAACATTCAATGCCCTTTTATATGATTAGACTGTTTCTCAAAAAAATGGACATAAAACGTGTAATAGAAAGTACTTTTACCATTAACTGTGAATAAAATAACTATGAAACTGAAAGTCCTAGATAAATGAAAATTTACATTTAAGAGCCTAGGTAGCTTTTTATACTAAATTAAGAATTTGGTTAAAATGCAATAACCGAAAGTACAACTTTATTTTTATTATTTTTTAGGTATTTTCTGAATTGTTTGTTTTTCGCCATTTTCTTTAAATTGGCTCTAAAGAGTTTTATTAAATTTATTGCATTTCTTAGCCATTTAATGACCTTTTATATATTTGTGGTTATTTCTCAGAAACATTTCCGTAAATTGAGTAAACGGAAGTACCTCCGAGGTCAATTCTAAATAAAATTATTATGAACCTAAAGTCCTAATTGAATTAAAATTTATATTTGTGGTTATAACTGCCTTTGTATACCAAATCAAGAATTTGATCAAAATATAATAACCGGAAATTCCACTTTATTTCTGTCTATTTTGGATATTTTCCGAATTCTCCGTTTTCACGATTTTCTTGAAATCGGCTGTAACGAATTTTTTTAAACTTAATATATTTCTTAGCTACCTAATTTAGTTTTATATTAATCAAGGGGTTTCTCTTATGAATTTTTGAAAATCGAGTAACCGAAAGTACTTGAAGTATTAGTTATGAATAGCATATCTCAAAAACAAATCATTATATGAAAATGAAAACCCATGTTTAAGTTATTTGTCTTCTGTGCATGAGATGCCAAAAATTTAGTTAAAATCTAATGACCGGAAGTGCTACTTTATTCTTGATATTTTAAAGTTTTTTGCGATTTTCTCGAAAACAACTTTAACAATTTTTTTAAAACTTGCTACCGTGCTTATGTCTTTGATATGATTTTACGTAAAATTATCGGTTTTGCTGAAAAAATGCGATGAAGCGAGTTAACAGAGAAAATATCTGGAGTTAAGCAGGGTTTTGAGTGTCAAGCAACTTGGATGGGTGATGGCTAGAATTATTGTTCCCAAAATAAACGTAAATAATATTTTAAGCATTTTTTGAAATTTGCGTATTTATATATCTATGTACGTAAGAGAAAGTCGTGTGTTGTCTCACACCAGATTTTTTCATTTTGCATTAAATATATTATTGAAACAAATTAAAAATTTCACGATAAAAGTTGGCATTAAACAGGGTTCCAGGTATCAAATAGATTAAGAAACGCCGATATAGAAAATATCGATATATTATGTATCAAAAATGTTCTTATTTTAAGTGACTTTAATTTTTCATAGAATAGCAGCGCACATTACGATCATGAATATGGTAGCGCCATCGCAAAGCAATTAAAGCAGTTTTTATATGACTTAAATCTATGCATAATAATTCAAATAATCGTAATTTTCAAACACGTACCTTATGAAGGGAGAAAAGGGGTTTGATGGCAATGGACATGTTTTATCCAATTTTAACAATTTCATGTGCGTACGTAGTTTAGCGTATGTGTCCAAGAATTTACCTAATAACTATAATTTCTTCTGCTATATGAACTATTGACGACTATTGATTGGCAACCATTAGAAAATATAATAACATAAATACGACTATTTAAGAATTCTATATTTTATTTTATAATGTTATAGACCAAGCAGTTCTTAAAATAACTCAATAATCTTATTTTAATTATACAATATAGTTAACATGGGTATTTATTGAAAACATCAAACTAAAAAAAAAGTATAATAAAAACAAATGCTCAAAACATCATTTCCAAGAATTTTGCCGATTTAGAGAGAAATTGAAACAATATATACTAGGTTTAATAAAATATTGGTTCGGAAATATTATAACAGAAAAAGAAGGTGCCCGGAATTATGTGGTGATTATTTCGAAATCGTATACAACAATGGTTCCTCCTATAATATTCATCACGTTATAACAAAGCCTAATCAAGAAGCAGTAAGAGTAATTCAAATTATTCACAAACAGAGGCGGTAAGTACGCAATATATGTATTCCTCATTAATTTTACATAATTTAGCCTTAAATTACAAATTATTTCCTAATGAATGGAAATTAACTAATGTAGTTCCAGTGCACAAATCAGGTAATAAAGAAAACGTAAAGCTTATCGCCCTATTTCAATTTTATCAGCTCCGACAAACTTCTTTAAACTCATTATCTGTTTTATCGAAACAAATCTTGAAAGTTTTATTGAATTCATAAGTAATGTCACAGATGACGATGGTTAGGTAGATTTAAAGCTATTGATAGCGTTATTCGTGGCTTACTGCCAAATAAATTACACTTACTTAGTTTTTCGCATAATTTATTAAACTTTTTTCTTCATACTTGCAGGATAGATAACAATTTACACAAATAAACGATATAGCATTGCGTAAATTTCGAGTATGTTAGGCGTACCACAAGGTAGCAACTTACGACCTCTGCTATTTCTATTACTTATTTACGATCTTCCATCATTTATAAAATGGTGAATGTCGTATGCTTGCTGACGGTGTTAAACTGTATAAACAAATCAATGATATAGTAAATTGCTATACATTACAATATAATTTACATTTTTAGTTGAATTGAGTGAATCAAATAAACTAAATCTTAATAGTACTAAATGTAAAGTTATAAAATTCGCTACCACAAAAATCACAATAAATCATGAATATAAAATTGCATCGATAGAACTAGAAAGGATATAATGTCCAAGACTTGGGAATTCAACTTTAATCAAATTTAAAGTAGGGTAACCTGTTGATAAAGTAGAAATGAGCCATCTTGATGTCTCGATGATCAACTTCAAATCTATAAAATACTACAGTCATACAATTACTGTACATATCATTAGTAAAATCAAAATTAGGATATGAATCACTTAGCCGGAACCCCTGCTTAGATATCACATAAAGCAAATTGAAACAATACAAAATAAATTTAGAAAATATCTCTATTTTAAAGCTCGTGATAGATATCCGGACTAACAGGTATAGTAACGTTAGAACGAAAATTAATATTACAAATCTATGTAAAAGAAGAACAGCGAGAAACATGTTTCATTTATAAATTAGTAAATAGTAGACGAGACTGTTTCGGGCTGTTGCCGAAATCCAATTATATTTCAAGTATGTCTTCAACATTCCAGATAGTCTAAGGTCATATTCCTCGATTATGAGAATGTTAACAACGAGTAACATGATGTGTTGGGAACCAACTTTTGATTTCTTTAATTCTTCTTTTGAATATCTTAAAAAATATGTATACCAACTTCTGTCAAATAGATAAATAATTAGTATAGGTACAAATAAAGGCGTCTAGCTTTGCAACCTAAATAATAAAATGGCATAGACAATATGAAAGTAGGGGTGATATAATTATATAAAAATGAGTAAAGTTTTTTCCTATACAAGCACGTACTTTAAATTTTAATTACATAAAATTGCGGCATAAGTGAAAATCTTTACAAATATAATCTTAACAAATGAACATTTGTATGACTAATCACCGCCAAAAATTGCACTGTGACGTTTCCCGTGGAACCGTAGCAATATTGCGAAACCCGAGCTAATGGAATTCCGAGAAATCTACGTGTTTTCGCTATATTAGTGATTCCGGAAGCGTATCAATTAAGACTTAATTAAAGACAAAACAAATTTTAAGAAAGTGTTAAATACCGTGCGCGAGTGTATAATCTAAGTTTAAATTGAAAATGAAAAAGTTGCTTAATTAAAAGCTATTATAAAACATGCTATAAGTTAATCAATAAATATTGCACAACCTGACGCATAAATCACCGTTTACCGTCTGAAATCAATCAAGAGTGTTTTGATAATTAATAATAATTAACATAAGCAACAATCTCAAATGATTTAAATATTAATCAACTAATGAAAACCAATTAAATACTATTACGTAATATTGCGTCATGTCTTGCAACGATTTTGTAAAAGTATATGTATTTGTTATCGGAATTGATTAGATAGCAGACATAGAAAACCGTCGAAATCCATATTTGCTGAATAAAGGACGTGAATATGAATTTAACTATAAATAAGATGCTTTTGCGAATTGAAAATCAGTCTTCGTGTGGCACTGAATACGCGATATTGCCTCGTGCACAAACCGCAAAAGCTTTTCGGTAAAGTCAACCTATTTTGTTGTTAAATTTTGCAGTGATCTTCACGTGACGTCTTCTGGACTCGCTAAGACTGCTAAAATCCTGAATACCGTTCAAATTAATAATCCGTTAAAAAGCGCCACATGCTAAAGATCTACATATACATATTCTAGGACGACGCTGCCTCGTGTTGCTCTGTAACGAAGACAGACCGATGTGTAGAACAACATATCTCAAGAATCCTTGTAATTGAGTATCCTTGGCGTTACAGTCGCCAAACCTGCAACAAAATCGACTTTGGGTCGACCACAAACTAGTTGCTCTGTAACTATTTGTGCCCGACACTAAGCGCCCGTAAACGTGGTTATGCATTGTGTTATATTGATAGCGGATGCACAATTACGCTATACTGAGATTACCCGTCATAAAACATTCCGTTATTTTCTGACGAGTTGCTATGTAGCGATCTGCAAACGACGCCAAACATCGTGACGCTTGGCAATATTGAGTGGTAAGAAAAGTCGCGAGTGTACACTAACGCCGCCTCACCAGATATCCGTCCTCTGCATAACTTATGTACATGGCAGCTGTCAAGAGCGACGCGCCCGTGCTCAGATCTCGAATTATACTGCCGACATCCGCGCTTAAGACATAGCAGGAACGCAGAACTGGGTCGAAACAAAACACGCTGCGCCGGCAACTTGCATTATCGCCGCGACATCGAACATTGACAGCTGCATAAATCGCATACAAAAGCTAACTTCTCATGCATTCGTAAATAAGTGTAAATAATCTATTTTTGTTTGCTATCACAAAACTATCTTTATTTTATTTTGATTTTGAACGACTATAATTTTGATTTGATTTGCGTAAATACGCTGTTCCAATTTCCTTTTAATTTTGTAAATAAATTATTATTGCTACCTTTCTTTTTAATACCGAAATATCGAAAACCGAAACGATCATTCATTAAATATTACCGAAATTTGTTTCATGACCTAAGTCAGAGCGACGTCGTTTTAACAAACGATGTCCCCTGGTAAATAATCATTTCTCAGGTATACCGACCACGAAGCCAGATGAACAAAGCCTTCCGAGTTACTGAGGACAGCACCAGGATCCGCCCCGCACGGCCGACCTATCACCGAGTAGTATGTAAATTCTTTGTCTTCCCCGTACAGCTTTCATTACGATTTTAAATGTCTCAGGGCCTAACAAAATTGTAGATAAGCAAACACAGACTTGCATTTTCAAATATCGTACAGGAGCTACTCTATTGGTGATCATCAGTACATCCACTAAAAGACAATATCTACTACCAACCATGCCATTCCCTTAGCGGGGTAGGCAAAACCCAGTATAAAGCATCCACCTCCTCAACTACTGTATGCATTCATGCAACCAACTCCCTCTCACTACCACCACACTTCACCCAAACTCCCACCACTATACAGTATCCACACCATCCTACTATTACCCACCATTCCTACTATCTGTACTATCACCCATTTACTATTTTTCTCAATTCCTTTCTGCCCTTACTTCTTTTGCTTCCATTAAATTCATACAACGTTTTTGGTAAAGTCTCCTTCTTTGCGCTCTTTATTGTCTTTCCTTTTACAATTTTTTTAATCATATTCAGCCACCTCTTTCTCGGTCTACCCCTATCTAGTTTTCCATTCATACCTGCCTCATATATTCTCTTTGTTAAGGGTTCATTACTCATTCGTTTCACATGTCTAAATCATCTTAACGAACTTGTTTCGTACAGTTCATGCAGTGTCTCTTTCACTTGGTACGCATCAATCACCCATTCATTCTTTACTCTGTCACGTCTCGTTTTACCACATGCAGCTCTTAGGTACCTCATACTTACGGCGTTCACTTTATTCATATGCCTCTTCTGACATACCCAAGTCTCATTGCCTTATAAAACTGCTGGAACAAATACACTATTGTGCACAGCCTTCTTTGCTTCTATAATTAACTTTGACTCTTGGTTACTGACCACATGCTGCCAATCATTCTCCTCCCTGCATTCACTCTGTTTTGAATTTCACAATTTATTCGCCCATCATTCGCAAACATTCTGCCAAGGTACGCAAATTTATCCACTTGCTCAATTATCTCGCTACCCAACATCAGCTGACATATTTCCTTTTCACCTTTCCTATTGAAAACCATTACCTTTGTTTTGCCACTATTGA
>JAHWXV010158316.1:0-16428 GCA_024586415.1 Phrixothrix hirtus
AACTTATTAAAACCTGAAAGCTTTAAACAAGTACCCTCTGATACCAATTAGCATCTGACATTTCATGAATATATTTCCTAACCTAAAATCTGTAATATGGAATGTTTTAAAACAAAATAGAATTGTATCGTTTCTTATATATTATTTTATAAACGTAACTATTTATTGCCTATGAATTTATAGCTGTTGTGCAATACTATAATACCTTTGTTACAACGACATTTTTATCATTTTAGAAGTACTTTAAAATAGTCCATCCAACAAAACGGGAAACATTTATTATCGGTTGTTTCCATTATTACTGCATAATTTTCTAGCTTTCATTGGAAGTGTCCTGATTTTTAAATCAGTTAAATAACTACATAAAAGAAAACTCATAATAATAACAGGTTTAACTTTCTAACAATAAGTTCATTAAAAGGTAGTTTTATTAAAGCTCTAAAATGCACGGTATGTTTTTGTCTTTTTAAATACAGTTCTATTACATATAATATTATAACTTTGTAGCTAGTTTTAAAAAAGCATTAAGGTATTACTTCTTCAACATCTCTTAAAACTACATGCCTTATCATTAAGCTGACTAAAAACATTTTAGCCTCAAACACCTTTATAAAACACAAATATCTTCTTAAACAAGAAATTTATTTTTATCTTAAAGTTTTCATAAAGCTATTTCTAATAAGCCGCCAATAGGCTTTGTTATTTAGCTGTTGCAATGTGATTAAAACTTATTAACTAAGCTTAATAACTTTATAACGGCAAGTTTTAATTTCAGCCCTAATTAAACTTTTATAAAACCAATAAAAGTGCTAAAAAGCTAAATGGAATTTAAAATGTTACTTGGGATTCATCGGTAATTAAAGCTTAAATTATGTATTGCGATGTTTAAATTAACGTCTGCGTAAAAAGGTACTTATTGCTAATCTAATCTATTTAGGGATATCAGAATTCAAATATTTGGATCTATTATTTAATTTGGTAAACGTACTTATAAACTCTTCAATTAAAAGTTATCTATTTGTTACTGACCAATCATCTTTTGATTATATTCCAGGTGTGGGAATTATGAAAATAGAAAGAAAATTAACATTTTATAAAATGCATTATGCCATCTATCAATACCAAAGTGTACTTAAAATAGAAATTTTATTATAAATAACAAGGTCTGAAACTGTAAAGTAGCGTGAAGTTCTATAAAGTGAGTATAGGTGAAATTAATTTCGCACTGGAAAAAAGCTCTTGCATGAAATTCAAAAAAAAGTATCTCTAAATACGTATAAAATAGGATAATGCTGCTCTGTTATGTTTAATGCAATGCAAGAGCTTTTCCCAGTGTGAAACCAATTTTCGTCCATGTCATAGAAGTTCTTACCGTTTTACAATTTACGACATTGTTGTTCAAATATTTTATTTTTTGGTTTTAAAGATAATTATTTGTATTTTTAAGCAAATAACATTACCACTATATTGTATTAGACCGACAGCGATAAGGGCTAATGTTCTGGAGAATTAACACTGCTTATAAAAATTGAAGTAAAAGCCCTGACTGTAAAGACTGTTTGCAACGAGCTTTTGTCGAGTGCATAAGTTCTTTTCAGTAACTCTTGTAAACTTTTGGTACTTTAGCTTAAGTCTCTTCTGTTTACAGCAATGGGCCGATCTTTTCTAGCACATACTCGGTTTTAAATGGTGCATTGTCGATCTTCGTTTGAACGTGCTATACTGTGTATATTTACACTGTTCCGATGGCACTTAGTTGGTACTTGCCTTCTACCATCGCGTGTTCTACGTCCACATCAGCCAGATCAGTTGATTACATTGAAAACCTAGCAATCTCCATACGTAACGCTAAGCGAAAAGCTGAAGACGACGCAAAGAAACTAGTGATCACAGGTATGGAGTATTCCTCCGAAGAAGATGCTTGTGAAACCCGAAAAATCAAGATAACGTACGACTCCGACGGTATCATGCGAGAAAACCGACGTCTTAGCTGAGAATCTGCCTGAAGACATTATAGACGAAGAAATCCACAAGCCAAGACCTCTTCTTGCTGTTTGTTCAGCGGATACGAGGAACCAATATAACATCAATGCCACTGAATTACGTTGAATTGGAAAAACTCCACATGGAAAAAGGTGTACGACCTAATCAAAATACTGCACCTGGACGTCTCCATTGAGTGCAAAAATTTCGGGTGAAGTACGGGAGCGAGCACCTCACGGACGTTTGCGGAAAACAAAGACATCGCCATCGAAGTGTGTTAACTGCAATGAGGTATCCATAGCATACAAAACCAGAAGTTACGGCAAACATTATTATAAAGCCCTTATCCTATGCTGAAACGAGCCAAGCTTCATCCACGGACTTCACCCGCCTATAGGCGCACCGACGCAGAGAGCCGCTCCCCCTCCCAACTTACACCTGGACATCATAAAAATTCGAAAAATACAACGCATAATTGTGAATGCAACAGAAGGAGCGACTTCCTGTTCGGAAGAAAGAGAAAGGATGCTTTTGCGCATCCTGCATATATCTATGCTTGGGTATTTGTGTGAAACCAGTAACACCTCCTTCAAAGGGATATCCGCCGGTCGGGATAAATAAAAAGTTCTAAATTTTGACTCTAAATCGCTACCTGCCGTGATTCTGTTGGGGATGTGGGGACCTTAAGGACGGATATTGCAATTTGTACTCTGGAAGATCAGTCTCCAAAACGAGGTATCGAGTGAGGGGCGGCACTATGTTTACTCGTCAAGGAAATGGAAAAGCTCCCTGTCCGCAACTTCTCGTCGAATTAGTCAGGGGTTAAATTAAACTCGAGGACACAATATGAATGAAGGGTGGTGCTCAGTGTGCGGTCATTTTCGTCTGTGTTATATTGGAATATGTTTGAAAAATTGCTGCGCCATGTTACACTGTAGATATGTAAACCATAATTTTTATGGAAGATTAAAGAAATTTATTTTGCAAAAAATTGTTACGAACGTTGTGTCTACTTTCGTCAACAAAAATCTACGGTGACGCTTACTCTACAACGTAATTGTGACAAGAGACCGTTAGAAGTCCACCAGAGTTATTATGGACTCAAGCTACATCTATGGCGTTATTTACATTTTCTTGTGCCTCATTTGAGAACTGAGACTGATGGGCGATGAAGCATAGTTTCATCTAAACAGATATCCCAACACTAAGAACATTAACATATTGAGTGTTGGAATTTACGTGGCTATTTTATCCGAAACAATCTTCATATCGGCTATCAGCTTATAAATAATTGCAGAAGAGGAACGAAATTTTTGGTTTCAAAGAGACAATAGAGGTGCTATTATGATTGCTTCGGTTGAGTATTTAGGCTTCTGTGTATAAAACTATATGAAAATTATAGCCTGCCGTGGCAACTTTAGGTTCTGCAACCACTGCGCAACAAACTGAAAGTTAAGCGGGACATCTCAAACAACAAATAACGAGAGATAAAGGTTGTCCGATTATCTAACATCAGAGGTTAGTATGTCTATCTTTGAGCCCAAAAGACGTGAGTTCGAATCTGGTTTAGCACAGTAACTTTTAGCGAAGGAAAACCTTAAAACAATGCTACTGACACCTAACTCGCTTTATGTTAATGAACCGATAATCTAGACTATATTGGACGCCTAGGGTTATGTTGAACAATATGCAGTAATTTTGAATTTTCTGCTATAACTTCGAATTGGTAATTTTTGCATGTATTCTTTTCTCAAAGAATACGTACAACTGTGTTGGCGAAACGTTGAGATTTTTAAATAAATTTTATTTTTAAAATCACATATTTATTAATGGTGTTTTAAAAACATTCAATAATTGACCCATACCTCAAACCAACAAAAACTCCAAACAAAATCTATATAGAGGTCAAAATTTAGAAATAAAAAAGTGATTTAAATTAGTAACTTTTATTGTTTTTTTTATTAAAAACTCAATTTACCATCTCTAACATCTCATGGATCCTGTTTACAATATTTGTAGTATACTTCAGTTAGGAGTTATAAAGGGCAATAAAATGTTTGGTGCGTGTTGTTGCGAAAAACTAAACTTTTAAAATTGAATTCAAAATTGTTCAGTTAATATTATATATTGATATAGTTTTACATTTAAATTTCGAATTGTGCCTATTATTTTAGTTGGTGTACGCTAATTAATCCTTTGATCTCCATCCTTGGTAGATATCAATGTCTAAATTAAAGTTAGAAATGGCAGTGTCTGTTGTATTTTGTTGAAGCTGTTTAAAAATTAAACAAACGTTATTTTAAAAATACGTTTAATTTTGCGGTGTTATTCATAGTTTTTTCTACACAATTCAAGTGACAATTGGCCTAATTATTAACTACATTTGGAATTTGTAACCCTGATCACGTTTACTTCAAATTTATTTCTTTGATTACGATAGGAAAATACAATATTCAGCATGACACAAGCTTCCACTATTTCCTTCATCAAACATGTGATTTGATTTATTTGCTTTGACTGTAATATATCAATTAATTAAAATTTAATTAAGTATTGGTAGTTAATCAAGACAGATTTTTCTGCGATTCAGTATGAACAAAATTTACGTCAATCACAACGCATCTATTGATAACACTATGAATTAGTATTATAATATTTTAACGCGATGTATTTCTATCTTGAAATTTAATTTGTTAACAGTTAATTCATTGTAGTTCAGCAATTTTCTTTTTTCATAAACCATTAATTATTTTAACGCTCTTGTAAATAGTAGAATTAATTAATGTCCAATTTATACCAGTCCAAAATTTACTTTAAACTGTTATTTAAAATTTTGTTATCCAATTGTAAAGATTTCAAAGCTTTTGGTGATTAATAATGAAATATTATCTTACAAGAGTTTGCGAAACATAGTAATTAGGAAGATTTCGTTTTGCAGTTTTTTTCTTTTAAGTAAATATTCTATTTCAATTGCATTTGTTTAGAACTAACTTTTATCTACAGATACGAGGTAAGTTCAAGTTTCCAAAAAACCTATGATTTTTATTACTTTTTGCATTGTGTAAAACTCTAACAACAGGTAAAGCTTTTCTTCTGCTTCTGCTAGCTGAAATGAAGCATTATTTGATTTTCAACCTATTATTTTCTCTTTGCGCGGTACTTAAAAATATTTTATAATTGTATACAGAAAATGTAAGGTATTAAAAACAAAAAGATTTTTGAGAGTTGTTTTGAATAACCAAAATTCAAAATCACTTGATGTACGAAAGGCAAAAGATAAAACACGAAAACATATACAAGTTAGAAACAACATACAGTAGAATTTATCCCAAAGAAAACATTGAGGATGATCTGATGGCTGTTATTAAAAATCAAATATCTTTTGAACAAACAGCGAAGTGGCTTAAAGTTCCAAATTCCAAGGTGAGAAATTAGGAAAACCGCCGATACTGAAGATGATAGATGAAAGCTGCAACCAATTTAAGGTTTTGTTTCACTCAGGATGTCTTAAACTCCTTTATCATACAGTATCTGGATCAAAAATGTGTAGTAGTATGCTCTTAAAAAATATATACCAGGAAATGACTGGCGACTATATTTTTATTAAGAAATAAAGAACTGACTAACATAAGAGAAATTGTCAAAATAAAAAGCGGGTAGAATAGGGTAGGAATAAATGTAGAAATGTTAGTCGCTATTTCACTCATTTAACAAAAATAGTTGAAGATGTTCCAGATACGAATATCCTAGACTATTATAATGTGACTAATATGTCCAATTAAAGTCCAGATTAAAGGATACCTTGAAGACATTTCCTTTGGTTATGTTATGTTAATTAACTCTGAATTCAGATAAGCAGTTGGTATACAATGCAGTCCATATATAGCTGACACATTTCTGTAGGTATAGTGCGGGTAACGTATGTTGTGTATATTTTAAGGTTATTCCCATTGAGAGGTTTTGTGATATAGCCAAAAGTCGCAGGGATTCAGGTGCTACCGCAAAAGACAAATATCCACCTCTTCCAATTCACCAATTACCATTGGAACAGAATAAAAATTACACGATATTGTCTTGCTCATAAAAGTGGGAACAGCGTTTTCTATTTACCTGTATAGTACAAAAATCTAAATATTATTACCCCAACTCGATCAAAGGAAGCCCAGCATTATTTAATTGTTGATCGTCTGGTTGGTTCAATTCTGAATTGTTTGATGTTTTTCTTATCTGAAACATCTAGATGACCGAGAAATGATAATAGGTAAAAACCTTGGAAGCCACTTAACATACGTTATCAGACAATGTAATAGTTTATCTTTTTGCCAAACAGCACTACACACTTATGTCAGTCATTAGATGGTCTATTTTTAGAGGAATAGGAATGCATTGGAAAATAATTTAATGGAATGGATGTTACATAATAAAGGAGTGCTCCAAAAGTGAATTATCAAAATTATTTGCAAAAATGCTCGACAATGATAATATGCTACCTTAAGTGTAATTATGCAATTGGGACACATTTTAAAACAGAATCTTGTATGAATATTTTTTTAGTTCATTTTACTTTGAAAATGTTTTATTTATAAGAAAGGAAGCATATGTTATTTTAATTTTGATAAATAATTGGGACAAGAAAAGCTTTTAAACCAATAGATTGTTATATTGAACAACATTTATTTAACACGATGCGCGTGTTAGATGTGTTGCAGATTTATTTAGCTGCCTTATATGGAAAAAAATTCAAAATGTTTCTTTAATTATCAAAAATTATACACTATAACCCCCGCTGAAGGCACATAAAAGTTCCTAATTAACGCCTCCAAGTTCTACTAAATTCTGGCAAAATTACCGTAGCAGTTGAAACCTTGAGGCAAAAGGAATTTCTGTAATACAAGAAATATGTTTACGTCAATTTGAGTTTTATTATAAAAGCTGTGAACGGAATAAACTTTTGAAATAGGAGTTCTGAGATTTTTGAATCACCCTGTATATAATTTAAAATGGTTTTTAGATCACTTATGATATTGTCGTGTAAATGATAGGTACTTAAGAATAAATTACATCAAGAAATATTTAAAGTAGTCAATCGATATCTTTGAGACACTAGTCTTATCTCTAAGTACACTAAAATAAAGAAAATAAAACATCAACTTCATAAATAGCAAGATATGCTAGATAAGAAATGCGACAATATTTTAATATACATCAAGAAAACAAACTTTTACTAAGAAACCCTATCTTTAATTTATTAAGGAAAGTAAAACGTGAATTAACAATCAGCGTCAGCGAAGGCACTTATTATTTATAGCATACGTGTACGTACGACATGTATGCATGATTGCTATCTATTATTTAAATTATATTATACTATAGAATTTTTAAAAATTAACTATCCATATTTCGCTATACAGTTTTTATTTAAATAACAATAACAATAAGTATTGTCAAATACACCCACCCACCACAACTGTATTACCACTTTAAGGTCCAAATTGGCGCGTACGTACGCATCCGAAGTTTATATGTATTAGGTCCAACATACCCCCACTGCTGTACCAGTTGCAAGTGATTTTAACTTGATAGTGGTAATAACTTATGATTATTAAACGCATAAAAATAGCAAATAATGGTTTTGAAAAAAATGGAAAATAACAAATTTAACCAATAGATTTTAGAATTATGCAAATCCGTCCCACGGATCTTCAACGTACATGAGGGCTATGTATTGCCAAAAAAAAGGCCTGACTTAATATACATATATTAAATAAGGATCACAATATAAATGCAATCTAATCTTAACGAATGCGTTCTGCGGGGTCAACGCAAAGATGCGTAAATGACCTTTACCACTCTAGGAATTTATACATACATTGATATAAAAAGTATATCTAAATGGTAAATTAATATAAATTTAGTTGGCTATAAATGAAAAAGTTGGAGAGGGGAGCGGTTAATGTAATCTATTTCACATTCATAAATATTACGTTCACTTTTAAAATCTTATTAAAAAATAAATGTTGTGAAAGCTTATGACGTACGTTTTTGTGATGCATTAAACCATCAAAACATGTTCCAAAGGTGAAGATATTTCAGTTATCAGCTGTTGCAATTAAAGTAAGTGAAATAGCTATGATACGATGTATGGCTTTAAAATATTTACATTAGACGAATCAGTTATGAAATTGAGGTTCACTTTGAGGTATTCCCAAACGCTGCTAAAAATGATGACAATCAAAAATAGACCATAATGGATATGAAATCGTTTTAACAAGTAACGTCTATGAAGGGTAACTTTACCATTAATACAAAGCTTCATTAATTCAATTAAAAGTTTGCTGTAGATATTAGTGTTGTGTTAAAAAATGGGCTTTATAATTATGCGTAAAACTCTTATCACTCACTAAAAGCTTTGGATCATTACTAGAGCAATGAAAATTCGAAATTGTACCGACAAACAAACATAGGTTGCCTTAAACGTATAGAGTGGAATCATCAGAAAGCAACTTATTGAACATCATCTTTTCAAGGCCATCTGATTTTTTGCAAAATAATTTAAATATTTTGCTAGAAAATGTACTAGAAATCCGAAGCAGGATGCGGATTCAGCATGATGGAGCACCATATCTATAATGCATGAAACTATCCCAATAATATTTTCCCAGACAGATAGATTGGTAGAGCAAGACTAACGAGGTGGCCTCCAAGATCGCCAGATTTAAGTAAGATTGATTTTTTCTTGTAGGATCATATTAAAGACATCATATGTAGAGAACCACCGACTACTGCACAAAATATGCGGCAACGTATCATCGATGGCTTTTGCTACTATTACGGCAGAAATTTTAACACGAGATAGTAGATCTTTTAATGATCGTATACATTTTGAGCAACTTTTCTAATATATTTTTGTTTGCTCATTATTTCCATTAATTTCATTTAAATTTTTATGTTAAGCAGATTATACGAGTTCATCTTGTCAAAAACGGAAAAATTGTAATAACAGAAAAAGTAAAGATTTGCTAATATCGATCGTTTTGCGTTGTTTGGAGCTCAATTGCGAACACCAAGTGTAAATTATGATGCTTCTACACGACTAATTTTAATGCAAATGTCTTCCAATCCTGATAACTCTTTTATTGAAAATCTCAAATTTGACCATCTAACTTAGCAAATTTCTAGTAATTTGAACCTATCTTGAAAATTAGTGACTTAAGGGTATAGTTGTATTATGAAACTGTAATCCAAAACAGATACAGAATTCGCAAATGCAATAAAATGAGGGGTGTTCCATTAGTATAACGTATAATTGAAAATATTTTTCAACTATGTCCTTCAACTTGTGGAATACGTCTGCGAAGCTTTTAAGTTTATTTTTATACGAGCTATGCGAGACCGGGACTGAGGTGCATCGCCCTGTATATCACAGTTAAAGATTAACGCGGTATATAAATTTTAGTAATGCAAATATATAAACAATTAGGTCTCAATAAGTCGCCACTATAGCTGGCATTAACAGCACTTAAACTTCGGGATTCCTTGAAATATGTATTCAATGTGCAATTCATAACCTTTACAGGCAAGTGTGCGCAGTAATTTTTGGAAGATTAATTAGGAGATTGTCTTAAGTCTATTAAGCAGTTTCCTAAAAAATTTCTGCGCACGTCTACATTTAAGGGTTATGGATTGTACATTGACTAAGGTTTCGTCTAACCATGAATCTCCATGAAATTCTGTTCATGCTATCTCCAGTGGTCACTTATTGATCTTTAATTCTTTATACGGTGTATCGCACAAATAGCCTTTAATTCGCAAATAAGCTAGAAATTAGTCAGAAATATTTGGGATGAAGAAAAATTCAAACTATACAAAATTAATAACGTGCACGAACTGCAAGGATGCTCCTAACCGTCGAACGAGTTTGCAGTAATTATTATATAAAGAATAGATGGCGCCATACATTTTTATTCAGTGATGAAGCAACATTTTATCTTAACTGTAGATTTTAGAGTAGAAACAGTCCTCCCTGGATGTCGAAGCTTCAAACGCAATACCTTAATAAAGTGAATGATTGAGCGGAAATTTTAGACAACCATGTCATTAGTCCGATGGGACAAAAATATCTTGATCTTCGTAGACAACGCATAATACCCGAAATTATAATTTAAATGGAAACATCGAAAAAACCTGGTACCACATGACCGAGCTCCAGCTCAATTCCTAGGAAGACGGATTGGAAGACGTGGTACTCTGGAATTTCCAGCTCGATTACCAGACATGGCTTCGCTAGATTTCTTCTTTTGGCGTCAATTGAAGAGCTGAGTTTATAAAGATCGACCTAACAATTTAGATCTTAAACAAAAAATTTGGGATAAAGTCATAAAAATTACTCCAGGCATGTTATTGCACGCTTTGATAGAATTTTATGATCGCCTTAGATACTGTTTAGCCAATGATGGTTGTCATTTTAAATACCTTATTAAATATATACGTATTTAGCGTTTTTTGATTATTCTTTTGTTAATACTCGTATTTAAATTTTTGTTATTACTTATCTATAAAAAGAATTTCTAACGTTAAGAACACGATCTTTGATCCCCCCTACTAAAACAGAGTTATTTGGTACTAAAAAAGTGGGTTGGTCATATCTAAAATATAGGCACGTATAAAAAAATCGGTAATTTCAGGTTATACAAGCAATCAATTGCAACAATAAAAATTAGGGTATTACATTTAAAATGTTAATATACCATAATTTATAGAAAGAACAGAAACTTGGCAACCTTGAATTCAACATGTCCAATTACCGCCCTATACTAAATTTGGTTAATTTATGTTCGATGGTTATTGAGATAATTGACCGTTACGGTTTTTCCACTAACCTTGTACATATCAACATTTAATTTAAAAAAAAACGACATTAGATCGCTTGTTTTATTGAACTTGTAATACACTTTTTTTATCATGCTTTGTCAGTAGGCACTATATATCAAATTTGAAAAGGGCCTTTTAAGTGCCAGCAAACCTTAACATCATTGGGAGAAACCTTTTTATAAGTTCAAAAGGCTAACGTCCATACATTTGCTTCTAACCATATTTTAAATTTTTTATAATATTTTTAGTCTCCCACTAATATTTGTAAATCAACAGTCAAAGAAATAACGTTAAACAAATAAAAATGTTTTAAACAACTATTCAACTTTAATTTTGTTAATAAAAGCTATATGATTGCAGTTTTTTTAAATAAACAATCAGTGTTTTGAATTTACATATTTGAAACATAATAAATTAACAAAAATTATAACAAACATAGAAGAACTATTCTTTGTAAGGATTTGATCCATATGAAGTGATTCCATGTTCATAGATGATCTACTGTTATAAATCTAGGTAACTAATCGTAAGCAAAGATGTCATTAAACATGATTTTTTCTTCAAGATTCTTTAACTTTAAAGTATAACAATTCTGGCATCCTTTTTTGAAAACGCAGCTAAATTTTCCAAAATTTCAATTTCGTTGTTATTAAAATTTTCGTTTTTTTGATTACATGTTTGTGGCATGCCACGACATCGCTGAAGTTTTAATCATGTTATAATGTTGACCTTGATATACATGTAATAGGCCTTTACGAAAACTGCTCTAGGTTAATCCGATAATTGAAAATAAGCATTAGAGACGATCGTGGTGACAATTGTAGCTATAGAAATATTTAGGAACCCGGTTAACCAGGGTGAATTTCCGTAAATGCCTAATGTTTTTAATGCATGATACATACTTTTTGTAATATATACAGAGTGTTTCGTTCTTAATGGGACACAGAACAACGGTAAATTCCGTTGTATAAAATAGAAAAATGCCCAATATGCCTTAGTAAAATATTGTTCGTTAACCAGATACATGGCGTTTTATGTATTTTTTCAATTTTATTGCTTTTTAATAATTCAGAAATGGTTTAACGAATTTCATTCAAAATTTACAGATGGGGGTGTTTGGGTGTGAGGAATAATAATACAAGATCCAATTTGAACTTACTTTAAAAACCATGTCTAAATTAAGATTTCTAATCAAACTTTTCATAAAGCTATAAAAAAAATTAAATTAGCTTTAATCATCATGACGTAATTGGCATCATCTAGAAATGAGTTTAAATTAGACATTATATTGTTATTCTCTACCTCCAAAACCGTTAAACCGTTTCTAAATTATTAAAAAATAATAAAATTTAAAAAATACATAGCATCTTAGCAAATTAGCATCTCGCTAATGAACAACATTCTACTAAGGCATACTGAGCTCAACCGCTCTATTTTATATTACAGAATCTACGGTTGTTCTGTGTCCCATTTATAATGAAACACCCCGTAAATAAATATTTAACGAATTTATAGACACCACAAAGATCATCTATATAATATTATATAAGTTTATATATTATGCTGAACTCTTTTTTTCAGTATACAAATTTATATACAATATATATTATAAATAATAATTTTGTCCTAAACTAAATTAATTTTTGATAGGTCACGGAATGCAGCATTAAAACACATTAATTACGTTTTTCTTTCTCTCACTCTATAAGAAATATAGTATAATAGAGAAAATTGTTTTCGGTCAAAATTTTTGGATGTTCGGTTTGTAGCGGACATACATGTTTTGAGGTCCCCTTTTTAGAAACTGGTCTGTGCGCGTGTGTGTGTACGCGCGTTTGTCGCCGTCTGCACCTGCGTCTGCGTCTGCGTCTACGCCTACGTGTGCGCCTGCGCCTGCATCTGCGACTGCGCGTGTGTGTGCGTGTGCGCGTGTGTGTGCGTGTGCGCGTACGTGTGCATGTGCTTATGCGTATGCGCGTGCGTGCGTGCGCGGGTCCGTGTGCGTGCGCGCGTGCGCGTGTGTGTGTATGTGATCAATAACTAAACATCATAGAAAAGTGAAACTTTATATTTAAGTTTACTACTTTTATGACACGCCCTAATAAGAATTTCGTCAAAATCGAAGGTTTTTTGTGATTTTTTTGGAAACTGCTCGAACGATTTTTTTTAAACTTACCACGTTTCTTATACCCATAGTTCTTTTTTACACAAATTGATTTTTTTGAGAAAAGTTGTTAAAGGGAGTTAACGAGGAAAATCTTCGGAGATCCAGTTAGTTAGATGGGTGACCGTTGCCATTATCGTTTCAAACATAAATATAGATTAGTATTTTAATGATGTGTGTGCATTAAAACATATCTAATTATTTTTTATTTAAATCTATATATCATTTTCGCTCTAAATTAACTTATTACTCTAATTATAAAACTCTTAGTACAAGTATACATGGATGAATTATTTATATTTTTAAATTAATTTTAGACTTGCAGTGTAGGTGTATAGATAGGAAAATAACAAGTATATAGGGAATTATACATGGATGAATTATTTATGTTTTTAAATTAATTTTAGACTTGCAAGTGTAGGTGTATAGATAGGAAAATAACTAGCGGCAATAACTTCAAATTAAATTTAAAATGGATAAGAGAAATTCATGTGTTGTCTCACCCCAGATGTTTTGTTAATGTCCAAATTGCTATTGAAGGGCAAGGTGTGTTGCCTATAAAAGTAAGTTACGTGATTGATATATGACAAACTAAAGAACGTATGGAAATAAAAAACAAAACTTTAAAAAAAATGCAAAAACACTCCTGTCTAAGTGTAGAGGTCGGTAATCTGACATGTTAAAATATTTGTAATTAATCTTTAGTCCATTTTTGATAACATCATTTACCAAAATACTGAGCAACTACTTAAGTGATTAGATAAGTATTATTTGGACAAAAAAATTTGCTCTAATAAATAAAATCGTTACTTGCAAAAAGATAAATTTTACGTGTGACCTTATCTTCATGACATAAATTAATTGTTACTATTAAAACCAGACTTGCCATAGACGTATTACTCCACATTTAACAATTTATAATTACATACTTTATAATAGATTTGTCTGGTTTACTATGGCATAACATTCAATTATTATAATTAAAAGAAGTTGAAATCTTATTTGTTTATAAATTAAGGCTATAAGGACAGTATTAATTTTAATCTGGAGGTTAACTACTTTTTCTTAAAACTGAGGACACATTAGAGGTAATAAATACAATCCATGCATACTTAAGGTTAAAGTAATTGTAAATTTTAAAATATTTTAATTTTATCCAATAAAATACTTCAGAATATGAGATTGTTTGGAATTTTAACATGGGCGCAAGCTTTATTTAAAACTGGTATAATATGGAGACTTCAAGGCGACGCCTATGCTTTAAAAATGTAATTGACCAAAACAAAAAGTTTTACTAAACACGATAATTCAAATTGTGTTTATTTTCAAAACAATCTGGCGAAATATCCTGTTTCCGGATTGTTTCGTATCTCTGTCTGCTGTAATATTTTCAGTTGATAAGAAAAACGTAAATCGGATATGTTGTCATGTAATAAACACATTATTGCATACGTAAATTGTGGCTAATAAAATTATGTCCCATCATACAATCGCAGTTATTTAACGCCAACTTATTTCCTAATTATTTTCTTTGAATTTCATTGATGTTAGCAACTGGATTTAATACGATGGGTTTGCGGTTCTTAACCTTTTCTGGCCGGCACGATTTTATCGTTGGGCTTGAACAAATTTTTGTTTATAAACGATTTGTGTTAGAGCAATTATTTAAATTAACTGTGCTTTGAATTGCGAGCGATTTCATAAACGGGAAATGTTGCTTTTAATTGTAACCTTGTTGATTTACATAAACAATAATTAGTTTCTCAATAATTATTAACGATAATTTTAATTTACATACTTTACTGCGATATACGAGTACATAGTTATATCATGTATTTAGATAATTTCAAAAACCAACACCGTCCACTAAGCATAGCATGACAATGCGTTTATATACAAAGAAACCATGCTTTGTTAGTATTGATAGTGAAATCAAACATAACTTACATAACGTACATAAATAAAGCGTTTTTGTGGATTGAAGATACATATTTGCATTCGAGGCAAAACATTAGACGAAGGTCGAAGTTATTTTCCTTTTATTTTATTAATAATTTATTAGTTTAGCGACGTTTTTTTGCAACAAAAGATACATTTGTATTTTGTTTACTTAAAACAAGTATTTTACTTTTTTTAAAAGGTTTCATATTTATGAGAGAGCCCCACCTTTAAATATATATGTTTTTGGGTCGCCTATAAATTATGAACTCTACGGTCATCTATGTTAAGATTAGTGAACAAACGAGTTAAAAAATATTCCTTTATTTTTGGAATTTATTATTCTGCCGGTGCCTCAGGAAAAGAAAAATTTTTGAAATTTTTGTAGTAACTAGCCGATTAGCAGCCTTGTGTAACTTTAAAATCCAACTGACTACATTTAACTAGCAAGGAGTATTGTAACAGCATGCAAAGTGGCCTAAACAATTTACAATAACAATTAGTGTTGAGAGGTGGTCGTCAGTTTAATGTAGAACAACACGATCGTGTTGCAACAACGTATATATTTAACACACAGATACGGAATTTTGGGAAAATTAGTCCAGGTCTGAAAAATAAACCTTCAGGCCGTGTAAGAACCGTTTGTACAGCAGACAATATCGAAAGTGTTCAAGTAGTAGTTTTACAGAGGTGTGATAAGACTTACATTGCCATTCGTAAAATTTCAGAACGTCCAACAACTTAAGCCTAATGAGCACATAATGCACCGATAATTCTGTGAACGAATACTTGCAAATATAAATAAGACGGTGAGTGAATTAACAACTTACTTATGCCGAACCTAACGGCTACGTCAATAACCAAAGTTTTTTTACCTGGCCAAGCAAAATCCTGCTGGGTACATTAATTCTGTTGCACTTCAAGAAAGTTACTATTGCTCAATGTCATCGTATTGAATTAGAGTCGCTTATTAAAAAACGTAGGACAACTATCACGGCGCTGGAAACGTGTGTTGCGAACATTTCACAGGACGAATATAAATAGCAACTCTACGCTAATTGCATGGAAATCGTGCAATTTTGAGATACGGTAACATTTACGGACAGAAAGATCTCTTACCATTTCACGATGCGATTTATTTTGATGGAGTCATCTTAAAAGCTAACTACAATCGACATGCTACGATGGAAGATTTTAAAATCAAGATTAGTGAGGATATCGTCAACATTTCTGTTGAAATAATACGCCGTTCCATGCAACATGCAATAAAGGCCACGGAATGTCCCAAATGGTATCACGTCGCTGACTCACTGGTCAAAACGGTGGGTAAGTGACTGATGCTGGGGGATATTAATTTCAGATAAAACAAGAAATTTATTAAAGGAACAAAATTTACTCCAATAACCAATGAGGAAATGCGCGAGCTAGCTATGAATGTAATTAAATCTTCAATCCTTTGTCTTCCTTTATTC
>JAHWXV010158319.1:0-17565 GCA_024586415.1 Phrixothrix hirtus
GTGAGTTATTTCATTGAATGTTAAATACATAAATATAAAAATAGAATAATAAATGTTTTCGTTTTTTTAATGCGTAAATGCGTATTTATTTGGGAGTTCAGGTGCTCATGTGCACTTATTAAGGAACCGCCGCTGTATACAATGCAATTTACAGCACAGTAATAAATTACAAAAAAGAAGAAATTAGTTGCAATCGTAATATATGTATACAACATAGTAGTATAAAAAAGTATGTGGCTTATAAACCATATTGAAAAAGTCTTATTTAAAACAATTTCGGATGTCCTTTTGTTTTTGTGATTCGGTTCGTTTTTTAAAAAAGTTATTCCTAATTATATGTTAATTAATGAATTCAACACAATTATACCTTGAATTTCCTTCAGCAAAGGCTATAAATTTGTTTAAAGAATCTTCCGCTTCACTCCGATGCGGCGTGGGAGATGCGACCGCGGCAAGCAGGCATTTTCTTCGGGCATCGGGCATTCCGCACCATTGGATGCTGCACTATAGGAAGTCTACTGTACTCACTAACCATACCGTTCACTCTCACACACGCTCTGCTTCCATCATATATTGCTTTTATTGCAGTCAGTAGCTCTCCCTTTACACCACACTCATCATACGCTTTTTCTAAGTCCACAAATGTAAAATACATTTTCTCATTATCATGTAAAAACTTCTCGGCAATTTGCTGCAAACTAAACATTTGATCCAAGTACCTTCATCCAGGCATGTACCCACACTGTACATCCCACATTTTCCTTTCAGTATTTATGCGAACTCTGTTAATTATAATTCCACCAATAACCTTCCCAGATACACTTAATAAACTTATAGCTCTATAGTTCTTGAATTCATATCTATCACCTCTGATTTTGTACAAAAGCACGATCATAGCACTCTCCCAGTCCTCTGTCACTCTTGCTAATTGAACACAAGCATTAAATAGTTTGTACAACTATTTGTGACATTACGTCTTACTCTACTCGCGTCACGGGAGGGAATTATTTATATTCTGCTCTGATAGACTACAGTCGTGATGGCCGGATTCTTTCTCTTCAGGACTTCTCATTAAGGGAGGGTTGGTCTGTTCTTGCCTAGCTAAATTGGGTGGTAAATAATAAGTCAATAAACCTTCATTAAGACATGTATTATAAATAAAAATAAATAAATGGTTATTTACAGATATAAAAGTATTTACAGTGTGAATAGCTTGGAATAAATATGTACAAAATAATGGTGGGACATTTAAAACAATTATCTACGCATTCTCTAACGCTAAAGTAATCACAACGGTTTCATACAAATTAAATACTACAATTAATATATAAACAACGAAGCCATCATTAGTTATTCTATAACAACGGTAATTAAATATTGAGTTTGACTAGTGAAGTTCAAACAGTGACTGTATTCAATTATTATTGACAGCAAACGATTTGTTTCGGCTAGCATTAACTTTTAAACAACGGACGCATGATAAAGTTATATTAATGTCGATGACAATAATTGAATAGCGCTTATCATAAGAGGGCTTCAACCAACAATAATTGATTTATACAGGCCTTTAGCGAATGCTAGGATGCACTTGGAAATTGTCTAAGAACGGGTCTCGTATCAAGGCTGTTAGCAAAGATGCAGAAAATGGTAATAATTGACCTGGAGGATTTGCTGTGCTCCTGACACAGCAATCCTTTGCGGTCGAGATATCTTTCAACGCAACTTCCTTTTACCCTTACAACTGGCAGAAGCGTTTACAGGCATCTACTGCGAGTTTGTCAGGTTCTTTTGTCAAGTTCTATGGGCAACTGTGACGCCAAAACAAGGCAGGCAACGCGTGGCTTACGGCGGCTGTTTCTTCGAGCCTTCAGCTTCACTGTTACCCTCGCAACTGTTTAACTGAAGGATCATGATTAGCCTTCGGTGACGATCTCCGCTACCCGTGCACCTAGATCTCGTCAGCGATGGCAAGAAAGTTTTACAACTTCCAAGCGTAAACTAAGTTCACCGGCTCAATTTTGTATTTTAAATCAAAGGTTGATTCATAAAGCGGGCCCCGTTATGAGAACGTGCTTAAGGTTTATTGTGTTACAGTCGGACCCGGAATGCCGCTTCATTCCTGCAGGAGGGTTATCTCGCCTCGTCGACAAACCCGAAATGAATCGGTTTGTGGTTGACATCAGAGTGTGTCTTAAGCGTGTTTGCTTCGCTCTTTATATACTCATTCGATACGCAGTATCTTCATTCCACTCGCGTACTTTGTTTTCTATTTCATTGTTGCGCTTTACGGTCACTGTATAATTGAGATTTGCTACATGTTCATATTTAAAATGATGGCGTCTTATTTGTTATATGCAATTAACCTAACTTATTTTAGCTAATTACATTATTAGTAGTTTCTCAAATATTTAATTAGATAAACTCCTAAGTTTACAAACATTTATATCTATAATTAATTATTTTAATTATTAAATGCTTCCCGCACTTCGCGATTTCTTAAAGTCTTTTACATTGTCTTTTTAATTAAACTAATAATAACATTATAACATTGAAACTCGCGAAAAACTGTATCGATTTTTATCATTGCGATTTTGATGTTATGAGGCTACTTTTACACATTCACCTAGTCGCATACCCCCATAGTTTAATATTCGTTTGTAACTTCATCTACTCCAGCAGCCTTTCCATTTTTAAGCCTTTATATTGCATTTGGTACTTCTTCCATGCCTATACTCCTATCAATCTCTTGGGTTTTATTTATTCCAGCATTTCCCACATTCACACTTAACCCAGTATCCTTGTTGCCATACAACCCTTTAAAATATTCTTTCCAACGCAATATCACTTTACTTTCATCCCTCTCCATTTCATTCTCGCCATACCGTATTCCGTTTACTCGGTTCCTTACACCCTGCTTTGCATTCCTTATCTATTACCAAAATAATCTTTTATTGCCGTAAAAATCATTCTGCATTCTTACTCCCTTCTTCACGCTCAAACGCTCTTTACTCTCTTCCACAGATTCCTTTGCACGCTTATTTTTAATCTGATACGCTTTCAGTAGATCCATTCTGTTCTTCTCATCTTTGATTCCAATCATTCTCATATATTTCTTTCTTCTCCTTTACTGCATCTTTCACAGCATCATTCCACCATGCGTTCTTTTTTGACTTTCCAATCGCACTCTCTCCACATACTTTAGTTGCACACTCTATCACGATGCCTTTTAACCTCTTCCATGCACATTCGATGCCACCTTTCCCAATTTCATACTTCCATTCAAATTCTTCTGACAACATTCTCTTCCCTAGGTTTTTTCCGTATTCCTTTCTCACATTCTGCTCCTGCAATCTTTCCACATTCACTCTAGTCTTCCTTACCACTGCCTTCTTCTTATATTCTACCAAGCTCAATTCTTTACACTACCAGAAAATGATCCGTCCCACATTCAGAACCTCTCATCACTCGTGTGTCCTTTACCAATTCACGTAGCCTCTCATCATAAATGATTAAATCAGTCATGCTTCTAGACTCTCTTCTTTACCACGTATACAAATGAATATCCTTACGTTTAAACCATACAAACGTACCCTTTTCTAAGTATAGCCCAACTAACGCTTTCCTATTTCATTTGTTGTGCGATCGCCGTAAGGGCCAATTACACGATCCATGTTTTCTCTTCTTACTCCTACCCATCCATTCAGGTCACCCAGTAAAATCACTCTATCATTCAGGTGGCATACATTAAGTACCCCTTCTAACTCTGCCCAAGAGGTTTCACATTCATCCTTATTATCACCATTCACCGGGGTATGACACTCTACAACCACTACTTTCCTAATGCCTATCTTTATTCGAACCCAGAGTAGCCGGGGAGACACCAATTTATACTCCCCTACATGCGCTTTAGAAAATTCGCTCAAAATCAATCCCACTCCCTTTGAACTATGCGTCCAACTCTCTACTCCATGCCAGAAACCTAAGCTTCCCTAATCCGTCTCTACGATATCACTTCTTTCCCTTTGCGCTTAGTTTCACTCACACACAGCACATCTAGCCTTCTCTTTCACTTCACTCAAAATGTGGTGTTCCTTTCCATACATCCTTCTTACGTTCCACGTTCCCACTTTCCATTCCATGTTCTCGCGTTCAGTCCAAGGTGGGCCAATCCTGTTCAATCTCAGCCTCCCATCATGGCTTTGATTGTCCGAGGCTTTGCTTTGATTCTTTTTAGCAATGTTCTTAAAGGTAGACCTGGTTGCTAGTCTCGATCGTACCCTATGTCGATGTAGCATTCCCTACTTATGGTATCGACATCATACCGGTCAATGTTGACAATTTAGCCTACTTTCTACAAGCGCAACCACAATCCCAGAATTACCCCAGGCATACCTAATGCTATTCTATACAGACTAAGCTCCCTATCATGAATGGGTTACTATGCAAGTCAGCATGTAGTTGCCCGTGCCGCGACTACTAGGAAATATACGTAATGCACTGACACACTCGGGCACTACAATATTAATATTCTAATACAAAATTAATATTAGAATTATAATAACAGGAATGGTAAATTTCATAAGCGACAGATTAACTATATAACTTTTATGAATGGTACGAGTATAGAGAAAGCATTGTTTTCATCCAAAATTTTTCATGTCGAAATTTTAGTGGAAATATACGTTTTCAGGCCACTGGAGTACGATAATCATGTTTTTGGAAATTGGTCTGTGTGTGTATGTGTATGTATGTGCGTGCATGCGCGCATTCGCGCGTAGGACCGGTCGAACGAGCGCGCGTGCGTGCATGCACGCGCGGGCGTGAGTGCGTGCGTCTGCACGCGCCTTCGTACGTTTTTCGAGACTTTCTTGAAATCTGCTGAACGATTTTTTAAAAATTTATTATATTTCTTATAAATTTAAGATGCTTTCATATAATCTAGGTGATTAATCAGAATATTTTCCATAAATCAAGTAACCGGAAGTGTTTTCATCGTTATCTCTGAATAAAATAACTATGAAACTAAAAGCCCTAGGTAAATGAAAAATTACATTTGAGATCATAATCGTCTTTGTATGAAAAATCAAAAATGTGGTTAAAATCAAATAATAGAAAGTACTATTTTATACCTGACATTTTTAGATATTTTCCGAATTCTTCATTTTCAAGGTTTTCTTGAAAACGGCTATAATGACTTTTTTTTAAACAGTATATTTCTTAGCTACTTAATTTAGTTTTATATTAACCAAGGAGTTTCTCTAATAAATTTTTGAAATTCAATTAACCGGAAGTACTTGGAGTGGTAGTAGTGAACAACATAGTGTATCTCAAAAACAAATCATCATATGAAAATCAAAAATTACATTTACGTTTTCTATCTTCCGTGCATGAGACGACAGGAATTGAGTTCAAATCGAATGACCGGAAGTGCCACTTTATTCTTGCGATCTTTAAGTTTTGCGCAATTTTCTCGAAAACGGCTATAACAATGTTTTTGAAATTTACTACGGTTCTTATGCCTTTGACATCTGTTTACGTGAACTTAGAATTTTTCCTTACGATGAAACGAGTTATTAGAGAAAATCTCTGAAGTTAAGCAGGGTTTTGCGTGTCTAGTAACTTGAATGGGTGACCGTTACGACTATCATTTCCAAAATAAACGTAAATAATATTTTAATCATTTGTAGACATTTACATATTTGTATATCTATGTACGTAAGAGAAAGTCACGCGTTGTCTCATACCAGATTTTTTTAGAACATTAGTTATAGTTATAGTTCTAGTTATAGTTATAGTCCTAGTTATAATTATAGTTATAGTTATAGCGTAAATATCCGGTGTTGCCTCACCTTTCATTCTCCTGTCATCAGCGACATCAACAATGCATTACAAGACAATTGAATTATTAATTCACTTCAAAAGCATTTTATATTTTGGAGACGCAGACATTTATAAAATTCATTTCAAAATTTGCCGTAATTTGCTTTAACAAAATTTAATCTATCGTGAAGTTACAAAAATTTAAATGAATATTTCATAACTTAATCTCATATTTTACTTGTCCTTTGAAGCAATGGAACAGATAGGGAATTATGATCCCACAACAGGACCTACTAATATTGATGTCCACGCTGAAGAATTTTATTACAATTTACGTAAGACTTAATTCCCTCTCTTAGTTTTCTGACTAAACATAACATAAATTTGCAATTCCAGCTCAAAAACTAGCATTTCAAAATTAAAATTCATACATTACACGTATAACCGTTGTCGTTCTAACTCTATGGTAGAACCCATTTCACTTTTATTTGAAAATTAAAACATTAACGAAAACTGAATAATTCACTTAATGTCAGCCTAGGACAGGAGCTCCAGACTAATTAAACATTTAATGAACAACAATGCACACGCTTATTTAAAAAAAATATCAAATTTTTCTAATTTCTGAACTTGTTTCAAATGTATTTCCTTCTTACATTTAATGTTTTGTCGCGCTTTATTCCTAGTTGCCCTTGTGATTCCAGGATGTAATAACTATAAATAGAAAATAGCCATTACTAAAATACAAATTTTTATTAAAATAAAAGCGACGTTATAAATACATTAATATACTCCAGCTAGTTACACTTATTGCAACAATATTCAAGACCTTTAATGTTTTCAGTAAATAAGATTTATCAAAATCTGCAGAATACGCATCTACTTTGACGATCACTTCTTCATTAGTTGAAAATTTCTCACCAGCAAGCCAAGTTTTCATGTGTGGGAATAAGAAATAGTCTGAAAGAGACAATTTGGGTAAATATGGGACACAATAGTTGCTATGACTTTACCGGCCGATGGGACCACTTTTGCCTTCGTCAGCGCAGTTGAACCAGATTCTACCCATTGTTTTGATTGATATAGTGTTGTATCCAAATATTATCAACAGCAATAAATCGATGTAAAAATTTAGATGTATTATGTTGTAAAGTTTCTGAGAAAAAATTATTGAACTTACTGAACTTTCCTTATTAATGCTAACTGCAAAGTCTCGGCATTGTGGGTTCTAAAAATAATTGCTTTATAAGCCTTCGCTAGAAGGTGCCAGACAAATTTCAATTAAATTTGCCAGATCTTGAATATAATAAAAAGATGAAATTTGGTAATAAATACTGCTTCGCAATTTTACTTGCTTTGCACAACAAACAAACACATTAGCATAATGTATTACATAACAATAACTGATACTAAATAGTTGATATAATTTCCAAAGATTACAATTGCTCTTTCTTATACGTAGTTTATAAACAAACTATTTTAGTAATAAAATAATTTTGAAAATAATCAAGCAAATAATAAGTTATAACGGGCGAAAAGACGTTTTGCGACCCAAAAGGGTGCAACGATGCTATTTCCTGAACTAGCAAGATTGCACGGGTAGACAGTGGAGAAAGGGGGTTCCACGTTAGTTATTAAATCAAATAGATCTAAGCTCAAGAACGTCTTATAGTTGTCACGATTGGGGAAGTGGTAATCAAGGACACCACTTTGTAAAAGATGCCAGGTTCTATGCTAGAGAATAGTCGAGAACCAAGAATCCTTTTTCAAAATCTATAATTCAGGTGGTAAGCGTACACCACTTGGTTTATACTTCAATCAGGTCGAACTAGATTTACAAATTAAGATATTTTGCTTACTTAATTCTAAAAACTCTCTGAAAGAAAGAATGGTTACTAATTCTAAGGATTTTTATAATTACAGAATAATAAAGTCTGCACACCATAAATCACTGCAATAATAAAAATGTAAAATATACAGTTAAGTAAAATTCACTATAACAAAAAGAAAATAAAAAAACAATTCGTTAACTATTTACTAATGGAGGGAACCCCTGGGTTTCTAACGTTTATAATGACTTCTAAATTAGATAATTCGGCCTTTGAATAATGGCCTTATTTAACTTAATTAAATAAACTTAGTAAAACTCGGTATACTATTGTTTTGTACCAAAGGATTTGTTTTAAATCAATATCTTACTTGGACTAGTTATAATTTTAGATATGTAATTTTTACTGCCACTATTATTAAAATGTCAACGGGATATTACCCCATATGTTCAAAAAAAATCCTGCATTTTTATATAGGTTGTCTCAAAATCCTTGTTAATATAAATGTCACAATTTCAGACGCGCTTACAAATATACTTTACTGGAAACATGCTCTTGTTGGGTCAACTTGGTTCAAAATCGTAATAACTGACTACTGCCTTGATTTTACACAACTAGCAGAACTGACTTCTCCAAATCAGCAATGTTTGTTCGAAAATTCCTAAGAAATCAAACGAAAAGGAGTAGTTATACTATTAGATAAAATATAACGAGCTGGAACGCGCCTTGCGCCCCAGAGGCTATTAAAGATGTTATTTTTCCTGTATTAGCTAGTTGTTCCGGCCATCACAATGGAGCCAGGGGGGATCCTACGTATATGTGAAATTAATTTGCTAAAAATTTAGGAATGATTTGTGAACGTCAAAAATCACGAAAAAGTTGTGATTAAGGGCTCCGCTTTGTTTTAAAATTGTCAAAAGGTTACCTGTTTTAGAATGGAAGAACAAACAACCGTAGTTCCTAACCTATAAGTCGAAATTGTAGCAGTATATACTTACTATCGGATTATTTCGCGTACGTCATTGGATTCCAATTTCAATCAGGTTAAAATCGGACGTACAATCTGAAATACGTTTTTTACTTACTACTAGTTAGTGCCTGAAAGAAAGTATTAGTTATTACCCTACGGGACTATACATTTAAAAAATAAGAATAAGCAATCAATGGGCGCGTTTAAGGAACGCAACTGTTAGCTCTCAACACATGTTTACACTCAAGCTGATAAGTTCAACAATTTTATATTCTCTAAACATTTTAACCATAGATAACTAAAACATGAATCTATTTTTCTTAGCCCGTAGAAACTGTTAGGTTATATACTATATACGTTATTTATATATGATTATGTTAAGTGACATTCGTTGATAAAGAATGGTTACATTTATGCTGTGTTTATATAAAATGTAGTTATATATTGCTATTTTAAGTAGCAAGCATGTCTGAAGCATTTATGTTGGAATATTTCTTATCTGAAAATGAAATTAATTTAAATAATATAGTTGATTTGATTTCATAATATGTTTTTAATGGATGGATTGCGAAATTTATCAATTCATTTACGATATTCATCAAAAAATAATAATATTGCATTGTTGTTCGAACAGAACTTTTCCTCTCGTTAAACATTTTTATTTTCAGCAATATTATTATCCTCTCCTTCTAATTCTTCTACATTATATTTTTGTAAACTGCAACTTATCTGAGCTATAAATCCAATCTATATTTAAATTTTAAACGTCAACAATTTATAAAATATTCAATATTTACTTATGGTAACTATTGGTATATTTTTATCATTTACTAATCTATAATTAGGGAATTTGCCATTTATAACAAATATAAAAAAGCGTTTTCAAGAACAAAAAAAATATCAAGCACTTTATGAATTTGAGGTTAGGTGGCATATAATGACCAAACACAACAAAAAATTGTATGCTGACAAAATTATGCAACAGTTAAAAGTCAGCACTTACTCAGCGCGCTCGTTTAGGGAACCGTTGTCACTTAACTCTCTCAACCGTTACCAACAGTTGTGTTTCCAAAACGCGCCCATTGCCTCTCTAATAATTACGTTCGGAGATACCTAGTCCCTAATAAATATAATTAATCCTAAAATAAGTAATACAAATTAGCCTTAATGGCTTCAATAATTTAAATAATCATGAATTAGGGTAAAATTCGGTCTTCTATCTATAATGTTAACTCAATCGTCTTTCCTTTTTACGTGATAGAATTTAAGTTTCCAGCAAAATTTAATTAAAACAAGTAGAGAGCTTTGTCATATCACTATTCGACCATAAGTTTCTATTGAAATCATCATTTACATGTAGACAAGATACGGAAGATTCCAGATGCAGCGAGCACGGAACGGTACCAACGCCTCAGGTTTCAGATAGTATCGTACTCGTAGTATACGTCACGAACACGTTCCTACCCTTATAGGACACGGATGAAGGATGAGGTTAACCCCAGTAAAATCCGCCAAAGGACGTTAAGTAATGAAGGACGCGGATCTGCCTTAAGTGCACTTGAACTCACGAAGAAAAGGGGTGAGTTCGCTTCTCTTATCGTGTCTAGTTCGGTACTATCTTTGCAAGTCTCGCTTTTAGATGATCTGAGGGAAAACGGAGAGAAATGACGTTCATTACTTGTTCAAGGTTAGCCCGTTTATGAATTTTCTGTTGACGAAAACATATCGCTCTTTAATACATTTTTACGCAAGGAAAGATTTAAATGATTATTTTAGTTAGGAATACTTTATTATTAGGAATATTTGATTTTGACATCATGTTTTCGCATTATTGACTGTGTGTATTTAAATAAGCGCACAATTCCAATAGTGTGTGCAGATATACCGGGTGTCTCTAAACGATTTATCTTGTATTAGCCTAAAATACTAAGAATGCGAATAACCAGTTGGCACAACAGTTATTTAATGATAAATTATGTAAGGCTTAATTATTGCTTTATTACAATTATAAAATAATAATTTAAATGAAATTTGTAATTTTAAATTGAAACAAAATGACAAATTTTAACTAATGTTGTTTAAATTTTGAAAGCTAATTGATTTTATCCAAAAAATGTAAACCCTTAATTTTGAAAAGTAACAAGTCCAAAATTTTGATATCAAATATAAGCCATTATAAAAGCGGGGCCCCTCACATCCGTTTTGAGTAATAACCTGCCTTAAATCTAAACCTGTTGTATCTGAATTGTAAATCGTTTTAGGTAGATACTAATCAAGAATTGGCAAGTTGCCTTTCGTCGAGGGGTTGAGTCACCGTAACATAAATGTAGTGTTATTAATTGAATTTTTAGCCTTAACACTATACATAAATCCAGCATATATAATGCTAAATTTTACGTCGTAACAAAAAAAATTGAATTTGCCAAATTTAGCAAGGTCACTAATCGAATTATATTAACTTTAAATATGACTAACCCCGGTTTATTCCTTTTTAAAGATGTTTTCTGTAAAACGATTTACAATTCCAATAGATAAAACTCATTAATTAATTCGAGACGATTGAAACCGGAATGCTTGGACTTCCAACCCCTTCAAGCCGCTAGATTCCCTGAAATCCATAAAATTAATAAAAGTTCAGGTTAGCTTTACGATAAAATGCATCTGATGATCAATTAATAAAAATTACTAAAATTCTTGATTTAGTTGCAAATTTTAATGAGGTTAAACTAAAATTAATGAAATTTAACTAATCAAAATTTTAAGCGTGCATTTTATCCCAAAGATATTACAAGATGAAAGCATTATGCCTTGTACTCATAACTTGAAAAGTAGACTTTGGTTTTCCCGAAACCATACGAAATTCAAACTTCGGAATAAGAATTTAATCGAATTTACATGTATTAATCGATCAATATGAATTTAATTGTGAAGAATTAGTATTTAAAAACGTTCGGTTGACTCTAAAATAGAAGATAAATCGAATTTTAAACCACATCCCAATAACCTTGAGTAATAATCGAAAGCAAAACGCGTTCCTTTCATGACCCTAGAGTAATAAATTAAATAGAGTGAACAAAATGTTAGAATGATATTGAAATAATTTAATGTGAATTGCTTTTTAAAATTTCTATATTTTTGTAAACAGAAAACGTAACGAAGCCGTTACGACGTTTAAACAGTTTCAATAAATTCTACGAAATCATTTTTAGTTCACTGTAACAAACACGGCACCTTGCATCAAGATTTTTCACATGCAAAACATTACGCAAAATTGAAACTGTTTAACAAATCGATAAATTTATAACTTCCACAATCTGGCGTACATTCTCGAACGCTTATACAATTTGTGAATCATTTGAATTGATGGAGCAGAGTCGGATAGTATTTTATTTTGTTTCTGTTATGTTTTCCATGCAGAAAATAATGTTTAATGAGAACGCAAAAATCACTTTCTTCCATTCTAGGGATGGTAATACAAATTGTTTACTATAATGGCTGCCAACCACAAAATAATTGGTAGATATTCTTGAAAATCTGAAGGAATGTATTTTAAAAAAATCATATTGATTTTATTCTGGTGTCGCCATCGCTGACTTATTAGCCACATGTTCTATTTGAATTGTACAAAGTAAAAATTAGAAATTTAGTTGACGTTTTTAAAGATAACCTAATCAATGTTATTAATTTACCAAATAAACGGCAGGAGCCTTTCCACAACACAATTTTAAAATATATAGAGAACTATTTCCCAAAATTAATATGAATTATAAAAGCAATGGCGAGAACTAAAATTAATCAGAACAGTCTTTTACACAAATTACAAAAATACAAATGGTGGTAGCAATTGATTAAATATACTTTGAACATAAGTTTTCAGACATTTTTTTGAACGAAAATTTATTTTTTAAAATTTAACAAAACATAATCGTACCTGAAAATATTCGCCATTATTATCAACGACAGGTTGCCATTTTTCAGGCAAGAGATAAATGCGACAGGCATATAACTCGGGGGGGCTTGGAAGCAAAAAATGATTGGAGGTGGTCAAGTACGGCAAACGTTTTTCCGGCCAGAGAATGAGCAAGGGAGGCAAACAAGTGGTAGTTAGATGGGGCACAATCGGGACTGTATGGCGGGTGGACAAGAGTTTCTCAGTCCACCTGGTTGATATTTTGGAGTGTCGAATTTGCGACATAGGGTCCTACTGCAACACCACCCCTGCGCGAAAATGTCCAGCGAGGCCGGGAGACGGAATTTTTAGCTGGACTCTGTCCAATTGATCACAGTGGTATTGGGCGTTATTGGTTTGCCCATGTGGGACAGTCTTCCAGTGGATAACGCCGCTACGTCACCACCAAACCCACAAAAGAACACGTCGTTGGCGGTCGTGGTTGTGGGGTCGAAATTGATGGCCGGCCTAAGGCGAGACACTGTTTTTTGTTCTTGAGGTTCTTACACGAACACCATTTTTCATTATACATCACAATTCGATCCAAAAAGGGTGCTGCCTGGTGGCGTTGGAGCAGTTGTTGTGTGGCCCGCAAACGGCGATTTTTTTTTGCTAGGTCAACTTGTGTGGCACTCATTTGCCCTTTCGTATTTACTTCCCAAGTTCGTGCAGAATTCGGACGATTTGCATGTGTGAGCAGGCGAAGTCCTCCGCCAGCATGCGTGTGCTCAGTGTCGGATCTGCTTCAATGGCAGTGATCACGGCCTCCTCATTGATGGTCGATGACCTTTCAGACCTTGGCACATTTTCGATGTTCTCCTGCCCGTCACGGAATTTGGCATACTAATGGTACACTAGCGCGAGTGAGACAACTCCTTCGATTGGGTGATGTTCTACAACGCCGCATTAGTTTTCGATCCAGAGAAAATTCGAATGTGCGTCGTTTTCATTTTAACTTAAAAATTCATAAAAATTTGATTAACAAATGAATAATCAAAAATTGGGTGGAAAACTAGAGTAAACATGCAGATGAACAAATGGTAAGAAGAGTTACATATGAGATTGCGTTATTGACTTTTTATGAATTTATGAATATCACAAAAAAATTTTGTTTGAAAATTTATGTTACAACCTAAGTAAATCTGAATTATACAAACAAGAAATCAGGGGATGTGACATGTCCTCTACACATTAATTTCAGTTGATTATGCGTTAGGGGACGCAACGCACACTGACATTACATGAGATCAACAGTGCTAATCTAGTATATAACTTTGAAACGATAACAGTTTTAATTTTTATTAATAAGTATATCTATTTCGAGAGTTCTTGAGCAGTTTGTGTACATTTATGAAAGCTTATTTGCATAAGTATTTCTTCTGCTTAAAAATATTCGAATAGACAATTAGTGTTTACAATAGCAGTAATATGGCATCCACCACTGCGTTATACACGTGACCGAGCGCCTTCGCATACTAAGTTAGTTTCGAAAATATCACTCCGATTATGTCAATTTTTAATGTATTTTTATCTAAAAGGGTGTGCTATACAATAACAATGAAATGGTGAAATGTTTATAAAATTTATAAAATATTTTATCGTGTAGTTATTAGAAAACTTGTGACATGTAGAGCTATATTGTAGAAAGTTATACATAAATTTTGTTTGTGTTAAAAACAAAACAGAGTTTATTGCTTATCAAAGTTAGTAGGGGGTAGCTTATAAAGTTCATCGCTTTACGATGCTCGAAAAGTTGTCAACTTGATGTTTTTGCAAAAGTAATTTCAAATTTCCCCTCGAGTCGTATAATAATTTACAATTTTGAGCCTAAAACTAACGGCCAAGATGAATTCTTCAATTTAAAGTTACTTGCCGTCGATGACGTACAATAAAGCTGCCAAATCAAACAAACTGATAATATCCACCAGTTACCCACCTCCAATGCTATAATAAAACGGGAAAACTGCTGTCAAAAACGTAAAATGTGCTACATTAAAAAGTAGATATGTCACGATTCTCGAATATAGCACGAAAAAACCATTTGCAAAATCCTGCTTACTATTCAATATACGCAAAGGTACTTTAGTATTTTAATAAAATTTGCAATAAAAGAAACCCCTTCTGAAACAAATTTATAAATATTTTCGGTGTCTTTTCATATACGTCTCACAAAATTCATTCGAGTATATCTAATTCTGAACAATGACGAATGTTCCTTCCTAAAAGCGAATTTCCCTAATTTCCTAAAAATCGACCAAGCGAACACTTTTACATCTTTATTTCACTCGGTGACCCTTTTAACGGACAAATTTCATTGAGTAACTCCCTAACATAAGCCTAAATTTTGTTTCTTTGTTTCTGGAAGATAATCTTACTTAAAATGTTTCATTTCAATGTAATCCCTCGAATTAAGTTACGTAATTCGTTGTCATAGAATTATAAAACTTTGTTGCAGCCATTTCACAATTTTAATAAAGAGCTTAGCAGAGAAGTTTCTCTTAGAAGCTCTTTATACCTGCTAATTAATTACACAAAATGGAAAACACCTTTTATGTATGTTTATAACCATGAAGCGCTTTCGCTTTTTTTTTAATAAAGAAAAAAAGCATCCATAAATAAAGATCACAGTTTTTTCGGGGCCTAAATTTCATTTGCGTGATTAATTTTAAATTTTTCTCGTTATATTTTGTTTAAATCGCAAAAACTACAAGTTTTCCGCAGCTTTCCATTCAATTACTATTGTTTTACGACATAAATCCATCAGATTTACTTTATGACGCGAAAATACGGAAAAGTAAAATGGCCGAACTAGCGAAGCAGGATTTTACGTTAAAAGGAGTTTTATGCACGAAACAATTACAAATCATAATACTTTATGATATAACTGAAAGCTTCACTTTATAGAAGATGCAATTTCTCAGTTATTCGAGAAACTTTGTTTCAAGTTACAAACATAACGTTACTCGTTTTAGAGACTAATTAATGCACGTGTAGCGTGTATAATATTAAATCAAAAATTAAATAAAATAACAAATCAGGGATGGTTGCTGTTAGTAGGGGGAGATGGGGGTTCTGGTACACCAACTGGGTCAAGACCGAAGTCCAAGGACTTTCTAAATATGGATCATCGCTGAGCTTTATTTAGGTAAGGATTTAGGTCAAAGTTGTGCGCATATTGAAGAAATCTTCAAGGTCAAACAATTATTTACTTCAAAACGACTAGAATTCCGTTTATGCATTTCTATGACGGTTAATTAAATATTACTGGTATGTAGTAACTATAATTCACAATAAACTATATCAATGGATTGCTCATGACTTTCCCTAACATATCTCCACTATACCTCCTACCACTCTCCCCACCAAAAAATGCCGTTCCCACTACCAGTGCCGAACTACATTTCGCCACCCGCGACCGATGTGCACGGCCTTGAGCGATGATCCATATTTAGAAAGTCCTTGACCCATGACCCAGATTTAAAACATCCTTTACCTATGACCTTGGACTTCGACCTTGGCCGAGTTGCTGTTCCAGAACCCTCCATCTCCCCTTACTGCTGTTTTATCTTGATACGCGATCTTGAAGTCCGAAGCACTAAAATATAAAAAATTAGGTAATCGCCTTTAATCAGCAGGTGCCACCGACAACCTTGAAGCTAATTAGGATGTCTGAAATGTTCGCTCATGCTCGACAATTCCAAAAGCTTAGAACTATATATGTAAATTGAAGCACCATCGAGATTTTGAATTACTCTGGCAACTGTCTGCTGCTAAGTACTTAAGTTAAAATGCATAACATGTTTACCCTAAACATTAAACACTTCTAATAACATTAAAATCATAAAAAAAATTATAAGAATATTAACACATTTATATAACTGTTGAATTAATGAAGTGACAAAACGTAGCGCAATGTTTACGTGAAAATATGCTATATCAAAAGAAATTTACAATAATTAACTTCCATAACAAAAATATTAACCAAGTTTACTAAATAACTTAACTTGGCCAAGTAGAGTTTCTAACCTGACTTCGAGTGTTTGGAACGAAAACTTTTAAACAAAACGGAAGTACGCTTGTAGCGATATAATGGGTAGCCTAATATGTTTTGCACATAATATTTCCATCCCCTGTCTAAACGTAGTGATTGTGCACGTTATTTCAAGTCTTGAGAATTTCTTCGCGATTAATCGCTTTACAACCTCACAACGAGCGACGTGTGCTGAGCACCAATTGTATAACATTATTCAGTGTGTCCTAGTGCAAATTTAATCAAAGAATGGGCCAGAAATTTCGAAGAGATCGGTTAAATAAAAAAGCAAGGTGCAGTAAGTTCAGGTCTCCTTGCGAAACAATTCGGTCTTATCAGCGCGCAGACACTCCCGGCGATACCGCGTACGAATTTAAAAATCAATTTAAAAACACACCCATACAAGATCAAATGTTCCAATTCTACGCAGCATATTACAGGCACAATACTAAAACGCTTAGCTAGCTGTCAAATCAGACGATTTTCATGCAATAACTTTGTTAATAAACAAAATTGCAGATGATGGAGTAGGGAAAATCCTCGTTTGGAAAATGTGACGTTACAGTTCTTTTTAATAACATCGCGGGAAAAATCATTTAAATTTTGCTTTTCCAAGTAGTCATCGTGAGGGTAGGTTCTTTCTTTACAGAACTCAGATGAAGGCGGGCTTTGTCGTTCGTACCTAGCTGGATTAGTTTATAAATAATAAGGCAATAAACCTTCATAAGTCATATATTGTTCTAATAAAAATAACTGAATGATTAAATACAGGATAGAAATGTATACAAAATAATAATGAAGGATTCAAAGTAATTAAGTAAATATTTTCAGGCATTTAATACTAAAACAAATACGTACAAAGTGAACTAAATGATAGGATTGTTTAACTGTTTTTTTGTGTCTACAGTAATGACAATTAAGTATTGAATTTTACTTCGCAAAGCTCAATCAATAAATGCATTTAATT
>JAHWXV010158351.1:0-10981 GCA_024586415.1 Phrixothrix hirtus
TTCAGAAACTCATTTAATACCTAACCAAAAATTTAATATTAGTGGTTACAATTTATTTCGTTTAGATCGAGATTCCCACATAGCATCAGGTGGAGTTATGATAATAACTAAACAGGACTTAAAAGCATATTCTTTGGATTTGTCTCAGCTCAACAACGTAGAAGCTACAGCAATTATTGTGGAATTAAGAACAGGCAAAAAATTAAAAATCATTTCAGCATATAGACAACCGAATAAACGACTATTAACTGCCGATATCACGAATATATTCACTGGTGATACCCCTACCTTGCTCTTAGGTGATTTAAACTGTAATAGTACTTATTGAGGCTGTCGATCAAGTAACCAAGAAGTCAACAAACTTTATAACATTCTCGAATTACATGAAATCCAAATTTCTCCTCAAGGTGAACCAACATATTTCCCATATAGATCAGATCACAAACCCGACATCCTTGATATTGTCCTACATAAAAACTTCAACGAACCTATTAATTAAGTAGTCCTTCCCGAGTTAGATTCTGAACATCTTCCAATACTTATGACCTTTAACAGTCAATCTTACATAAATAATAAAATTCTTCGCTTGATAAACGGCTGAATACAGTGGGAGCTTTTCAGAGATACAGTTCAATCCAAAATATTAGTACGTACCAAATTAAATAATCCTTAAGATATAGCATTGGAAACTCTGATAAAATAAATTAAAGAAGCTGTTCTTGTATCTAAATCTGTTTAACAGTCGAAGTACAGAAACTATATGTTAATTCCAAAAACAATTAATGAGAAGTTAAGCGAAAAGCACAAAATAAGAAGGCAATGGGTGAGAACTAGAGATCCAGAACTAAAAAAACGTTTAAACTATCTTACCCATAAAATACAACAAAGAACTGGAACACCATCGTTTAAATAGTTATGCTATGCACATAAGCCAGTTAGAACTTCAAGATCCTACATTGTGGAGAGCAACAAGACATATTAAAACAACAACATAGTATATCCACATTAAGTCACAACGGCCTTCCATATTCTTCAGATGAAGATAAATGCGCGTTGTTTGCTAAACACTTAAATAATACATTCGCGAGTTCTTCAGAAACTGACAACTTTTATTTTACGAAATACGTAGAAGAGTTTGTTACATCCAATCTTCCTCTGAAGTCAGATATTATCAAACCAGTCTCACCCAACGAAATTATAGGAATAATAAGAACATTACCAAACAAAAAGGCTCCCGGGCATGATCTAATATCTAATGTGCTGTTAAAAAATCTTCTAATCAAAGCTATTACCTATTTGGTTTCGTTACTTAATTCTTGTTTACAGATTAATTATTTTCTAACAACTTGGAATGTTGTTGATATTCTTTTATTCCAAAAGCCATGTAAAAACCCAAGTGATGTTTCTAGCTCTAGCCCATTAGCTTACTGCCCACGTTTTCTAAGGTATTTGAAAAAACCATCAAGAAAAGATTGCTTGAACATGTAACAAAAGTAAACATTACTCCAAAGTTCCAATTTGGATTTAGAGCTAATTATTTTACTACACAACAATTGACCAGAATAACGGAATATATTGAGAGAGGCTTTGAAAAGAAACAGTACAGAGCTGGTATATTTCTTGATATTAAACAAGCCTTCGATAAAGTGTGGCATAATGGTTTATTATATAAACTAATAAAGATTAAAACTTCTCTCTATTTACTACTTATAATTAAATCATTTCTTAATAATAGAACATTTTCTTCGGTGCTAAATTTCATCAAATTACATCCCCAACGTATATTGGCTGGCATACATCAAGGATCAATATTAGGACCCTTGTTATTCAACGTTTATGTGCACGATATCCTTCAACCATTAAACAGTACTCTAGCTATGTTTGCAGATGACACTGCGATACTTAGTCAACATTTCGAATTGAACCACGCCATAAAACAGCTTGAATAAGGTATTGATATAGTTAGTGCATGGTTGTCAAAGTAGCGATTACAATTGAATACCTCTAAAACGGAAGCCAAAATTTTTACTCTGCGGAAAGTGGTTAATCCTCCCAACATCTATATAAACAATCGTCATATTCCTTGGAACGCATCAGATAAAGCAGTAAAGCACCTAGGCGTATACCTAAATAAAAACTATCATAGGGCTATCATATCAATAAAAAAATTAACGAAGCGCATGTGAGATTGATACAATCATATCCTATAATTAACAGAAAGTCTCGTCTGAAAGTCCAATGCGGTATTTTGCGTTACACGTCACTGCTTCGACCAGTTTTAACATATGGATGCTCAGTTTGGAGAGCTGCATCTGACACATAAATACAGAAACTCCAAAGATTTCAAAACAAAGTTCTTCGAATTATAGTTAGTGCTCCATGGTTTATCAGAAGTTCTCAAATGCACCGAGAACTATCAATACCAATATTTAAGGAATTATTGCAAAAATTATTCAAGAAATACTATGAGAGCATGCAAGTTTTTCCCGCAGGTGAACACTATAGATTGGGTTAAATAAACATACATACCCGGATTAAACGTAAACTTCCACAAAACAATTTTATAATAAAGTAGTAGTTAATACCTTAGTTAACGATAATAAATAGTGACGGGTATCAACCCTTTAGTGAGTATTTAGGGTACAACTGATATGTAAGTGATATGTAAGTGAACGCAACCATTAATAGCATTTGGTGCTGAACTGGTTTACAACTGTAATGAAAAAAAAGAAAAAAACTTCAAAGGCACAACTAAACTCCTTTTTGTCACAAGTGGCAATCAATTTGTGATCAACTACCCAAAAATAGCTGCTTCGAGACAAGTATTCTTTACAACTATTTTGAGAGTTCTTCTACTTCTACTACTTTACGTATATAACCTTGCACTCCAGAGTTTTTTAAAAACTGCCTTAAAATGGTATCTTGGATTTTGCGATTGCAATCACATTGTTAGGAAACCTAAATAATAATTTTTACAACAATCAGTGGATAAAATCTGGACAGTAATAACACTTTTCCTGCAAGTTTTGGACTTGCATAGTTAGAAGCTACTTAGTTGATCATTTTCTTTTTTAGAATATAAATGGCAGTAGGTCAGGGAACACACTGAGCTCTCATTGACTGCCGACGTGTTTTTTTGTTTTTTGCATTCTCTTGTACTCTTGATACTGCAACTAATGCCCTTTTTGTTTATAGCGGCATCTCTCTAGCGAAAACTGGTTTTGTGCCGAATAATGCGTTTTACGTATTTGACCATGTAGATTTGTTCCAAACATTAACCATGACTGTGAGAACTTATAACGACGACCACTGGGCCTGCCTAAGTCAGCTGATTATCTCCCTCAGCGTGCAACGTGTGGCCGCTTCGGGACAAGCCGAAATCGCCGCGAGAAGGGTAGTCGCCGCTATCTCTGATTACTGTTCATCTGAAAAACATGTTCTAACAGCCAGAACCGACTCCGACGGCTTTACGTTCCCCACAGCTAGAGAGAGCAAGTCACCTAAGCAGGTCGCTTCGGAACCTGCACCAAAGATACCTATGGCTAATAGGTTCGAGTCGTTAGCCAACGAAACAAAGTCAAAATCGTCCAAGACAAAAGGTGAAGTACCTCCAATAGTACTTCGCAAAAAGTTGAGTTGAGATTGCGAATGAATAAAAATTCTAAACGTGAAAATTGGCATAAAAATCTATCCTACCACGGAAACTGGCCATGAAATAATCACGAAATACTTTCCGTTAAGATAGCTTCCATGCCACACGTTTCTTTTTAACAAGGAAAAGCCGTTGAGGGTCCTAATCCGGGGCTTACCGGAAGAAATCACGGGTGAAGATATCTTCGTAGATATCTCGGACCAATCCCTCCCTATGTTATTCGTCCGGAAGATTCACAGGGCCACAAACAAAATACCCATGCTACTAATCTATATATAGCTAGAAAAAACTGCTGAAGTTAAAGCTATTGTAAAGGCAGAAATACTTATATCGATAAAAATACCGCAATGTGTCAAGCAAACAATTTAGTGCCGCAGTTGGCAAAAGTTTGGGCATACTCAATGAAAATGCAACGCAAGCCCAAAGTATGTGAAGTGAGGGGGGCAGCATATCATAGATAGTGTTCTACGCCAAAGCACACAAGCCCACGCCCATTCCAACTGAAAACCACCCACTAAGAACACAGAGAATCTGTACCGAAACCAGTATCAGCAAGGTCCTCCTACTTCCTACCTTCTCCGAATGTATTGCAAAAATGATACAGGTAATCCCGGATGTAATTTACCTTTTCCAGGATTAAATCATGACTAAAAAAATCTCACCACCCAAGAAAAGGAGCTACCAGTCGGAAATAGCAAAATTCTCTCCAAGAAAACATATTCAGTCGAAGGTACAAAAATTTAAATCTCGGTACAACAGGAAGAACTGAAAATTGAGAGTGAGATAGAATAAGGATCACATGTACCTCTTAAGCTGTTCCATTAAAAATTAACGTATTTTTCTAGTTAATAAACAATCAAATCCTTGTTGTTGTTAGACCCTAATTAGAAAATTTAGTAATATTATTATTAACGGTGGATTGAAACAATAAAACTAATTGAATAAAAATTTTGATTTGGAAATATAGATGGAATGAACTTATTCGCTCAATCTAAGCTAACCCGAAAAATTCGAATAGCTACGAATCGACTTTTATACAATTCTTAATTTTGATATTTGTTTGAATAAAGCATACAAGCTTTATCAATATGGAATTTTCGCTATATTTTTGACACGATAAGAATAAAACATTTTGATCACTTTTTCTAACAGTGAAGTTTCTGCCTCTCAAGTTCAGAAACAACTGACAGGTTATTTGTCATTCTAAGTTGGTTAAAAGTTTCTGTTTGTCTATTACCTCGACTTATGCCTCCAGCATTGCAGCATAAGCGGTAGCTATGATCCAAAATCGTTGAAGTCACAAGGTTCTAAATGGTTTATTAAAATAAAAACGTTACAGCAAATGACCTGTTTTGGTCGTCCAATGGAAATATTGACCCAGTATGACCGGTTTTTACCGCTGTCTGGGCCCCCGAATAAAAATACGATGCATGGCAGTTGAAGGCACACATGGGGTCAAAGAAGTTTAAGGAGTGAAAGCAATAGAGAGCACTACAAGGATGATGATTGAATACATGTTAATCGTTTACTTCTCTGGCAATGGGGAAGCTTGACTTGCATTTCTTCGGGAACATCTGCCTCAAATTGAGTCAATTGTATTGTAAAGATGTCGATATTTTGTCTACAGTCTCTTGATTACATTCAGGCACAATGTAAAGGAAGATGCGATTAGTAAGTTCAGTGCAACGTCGTTCACAGAATAAGTTTTAATAGAGTCTCCCTGGTGAGCTTCGGAAGAATTTCTACGACGGGTTGGTTGGAAGTCATTTTGATGGCTGTGGGAATTATTCATGCTGAACAATATGTAGCAGATATTTTACTTCTCATTTTGTCACAGTAGCTCGTGCTCACCTTAATAAAGTCACAATTACAGATATGAAGTAACCGGAAGATTTAAACCCTATTGTGTTTGTATGATTCTTATTAAGTAGACCTTATTTCGACGTCACAAAACTTTAGTGAACCCATATATGTGTTAGTTTCAAAATGGGAAGAATTAAATGATACTGAAATTAAGAATTTGGTGGAAAGGATAGGAAGAAACAAGGATGCCGCTTTATTAGTAACTTTTTATTATTCTTATTTGTTTATTTTTATTGTTTGTTGTAGTACTTTCGAACAGCCGTTACAAAATCATAATTTCTTATAAACGCCACGAGCATTATAATGTGTTGAAGAGTTTGGCAAAAATTGTTTGCTTTTTAACGGTGTGTTGATATAAGCGCTCTCTTCTCACTCTATCTTGGAGTTTTGCACTTCATTGCTTAATGCGCTTTACCTTGTTGTAACCTACCACTTTTAGTAACAAAAAGCTTAAGGTAGAAATCCAAAAGTGAAATCTGTTAAGGAAATAACGCACAAGTCATGTTTTTGTGGAATAAGGAATCATAATTGTAGAGTTACAATCTTTTGAAAAATGTTAACTGCAGGAGGGGAGGGATTAGTTAATCGTCAAGTTGCACACGCCGCTCTAAATTAATTAATTTCTACTAAATAACATAAGCTCAATATTTTCTCTTAGGTGCATTTGAAAGTGTATAAATAGTATAAAATTCTTCCACAATTTTGTAAAATTTTTTCAAAGTGAGAACAGGGACGATAGCTTCATTTTTTATTTGTTTCGAATAAATTTTAATAAAGTTATTCGTATTGGAGATTTATTTATACGGAAAACTTGCAACACAGTACAACTCTATCTGCATAATTGAACCGTAACGTACTCTTTTTGGTTCTTTGAATGATACATAAAGGAATATTAATTATGCATTTCATTATTGTATATATTGTTCAAGCAATTATTTTTTATACAAAGAAGTAACATTTATAAACCAGTTATAGAACATATTGCACAGGTATACAGTTCGCATACGTCCTTGACAATCCTTTTTAATTTCTACACCTTTTTTACTCGTTAATTTGCTGTAATTTACAGGGGTAATGATAATACAATGAACAGTGAGAAATATTATTAAACAAACTCATTATATAGTAATCGTCACGGTTAAATGTTTTTACATCTTCCTGTATTTACTAATTTAATTTATAACAACATTTTTCTCTAAACATAATAATTATCACAATTTATATCATTCTCATATAGAAGTGCCGAAATTTTATAGTGAAATAGATTATCAAGGTTGTCGTATTAAGCAAATAGGCAAAGGTTGTATTAAATATTACATAGCTACTAATATTAACGCATGGTTTTTAGGATTAAATTAAAATTTAAAAGTTGCGCGTTTATTAGTAAATATATCTATAGGTCACGTTCAAGTATCATCTCTGAAGCGTAAAGCCTCTTGCACTTTCAGGACTAATTACATCAAATATTTGATAGTTACAATTAGGTAGTAAATTAATTTATAAACATGCATTCTGCATTAAGGGTTTTAATGCAGAATCTAATTAGATAAATGTATTATTTAGACTCTCTAATTAGCTAAATAGCTTTTGCATTGCTTTAGTTGCATGTATCACATTTTCGAATTCTAGTAATCCTCCTTAATATTCCCCTTAGACTAATACTGAAATGTGTTGATCACTATTTTCTATCAATCCCTTAAACTTGCGCCTTTATTCAATAAAATTAGTTTTAAATTAAATGCAAGAACAGAACTCCTAATTTAATTACGAAATTCTTCGTATCCTTGCATGTTTTTAGAATGACTAACGGTTAATGCATATATTGAAAGGCAATAAAAAAATGAGTAAAACCAACTAACATGCAGTTAGGAAAGGTTCTAAACTATTAGCGAAAGATTTTAATAAGTGCTTTATTTGACTCAACTCACAGCATGGTTACCTTTTAAACTTTTAACAAGTGATAAACAATTATTAAGTAGTAGCTACCGTCAGTGGCGTAGCTCGATCGATCAAATAAACTGGATTTTATCGCCTCGCATATTTTACAATGTATACCTAATAATATAGAAAACAGAGGTAAATTTCAAATCGATAAATAATTACAGGCAAGATATAAAGTATACTAGAGTGCACAAATGTCGAGCGCGCTTAAATAAATAATCCTGATAGCACCATAATGCGATATGATAATTCCAGTTATTAGAGATATTAAATGCAGCCAGACAGTCGGCCATTTTGTAGATCGCATGTTAGTAAAACCTTGGCAGGATAAGTAATAGGTAGGCTGCTCGCACAATGATAACTTCAACTACGTAAAGCAATACGGACACAGAGTAAGTGGCACCCATCAATTTCTACAAGTACCAGCGGGCTCTTCTTCAGCTTTAGAGACGATGTATGATTCCTTTTCGTGTCATAACTTTTAAAGAAAGCGTGACTTGCTGATCTTTTACGTTTACGTAAATTATTTTGCACATCAATACCGACAGGCATGTGCGAGTACCTAACTTTAATGTATAGTAATTATTTCAATTTTTAGAGTTCTGCTTTTTTGAACATAAATGTTTCTTACGGTCACGATTATGACATCTTATTATTATAGATGTCCGAATAGCAATTCCTTTTATGCTATTTAGAAGGAATAATAGTCCATACCACGGTTCTAAGCAATTAATTTATTTAAAGATAATCTCCGGTAAAAGGGTAGTCCTTCCTTTCCACCGGACACTATTAGGTACAACATTAGTTATCGATGAAATATCATTTAATCAGGCATATTTTTTAAATTTACATTAAATATTAAAGGTTAGTTCAAGATTACAATGTTACAGCCCATCTTATTTGTGACACTTTAACAATTTCAAATCTTCCAATATAACGCATAGTTGTAAGCTAATAAAGTATTTTAACGCGACGACTTCTTTTTATGGGCACTAAAAGAGCATTCTAATCAAATCTGTATTAAACATTGTCGTAAATAAGCTTCTACTTAGGACATGAGAGAAAGAGCGCGCCACATGCTTTTTTTTGTACCGCCTTCCATATACAAATGAGCCAAGGCACGCAAATCAGAGGCTCCACAATTATTTGCTATAAAACTGTGCTGAAGGCATCAGCGAATCTTTATCTCGCACTTTTTGTAACATAGCGCTTTACGTGGTTTTTCCAAATATGAGTATTTTTCTAATTTTCTCCAAATAAGATGGCAAAAGAAATTAAATTAAATTAAATCAGCTCTTTATTTCTAAAGAACTGTGCATTGATTTATATAAATACAGGGGTAAATCGGCCTGAGGAACCCTAATGACAAAATCAGACATAAAACTTGCAATACAGTGAACATGCTTTAACCGATTAAGCTTGAATACCATTTTGTTTTGGAAAAACGCACTCTTGCCCTGAACAGCATTATACTAATGCCGATTGTGTGATGATGGATCAGTTTTCGCATTATTTCCAAACCATGTGTAACCTACATCAACAACGCTATATTACGTGTTTTCATTGAAATTTGTAACTTTATAAAATAATGCCTGAAGTTGAACGTACAAGTTTACAAAAATCACATATTTTACGTCTTTTACATATATTACGAATTTTTCGACAACATGTCAATGTTTCATCAGAAGAAGGGGGAATATTACTAGAATAAAAGTAGCGCAACTTGTCAATTAAGTGAGGGGTGCAACTTCAAGCAGTCAAAAACTGAATTTCTTGTACGACTATTTAGTGTTTGAAAGCTTCTGTGCTTTAGAAATCCGGTCAAATAGAATTTTGTGACCAGAAAGCGTAGAGGACTTAGAGATAAATTTTCAGTTAACGTACTGTTCATTCTCAGTAATGCAGCTATGAGTGGAACACTCAGTTCTCCTGTATAAATTAAGTAATAAGAAGAAAGGATTTTATAAACGCAATCAGATAAAATATTGACTTACCTTTAGGGGAATTAAGATAACAGCATTTACATGCAGTGTTGTGCAGTAAAATATATCGAAGTCTAGAAAATACGAATCTATTTCGGCGATTACTCCTTCATTGCATGAAAATTTCTTACCAGTAAGTCAATTTTTATGTTTGGGAATAAGAAATAATCAAAAGAAGCCAAGTCGAATTTTGAAATACAATTCGCGCATTTTTGCAATTGCAATTCTTTCTTTGCAAAATGTGTCCCACTTTCTTTGATTGTTTCATTTAAGTGGTGCAACAACAATGAATGATTTTTTCCTGTAATTATTGTACTTTTTTGAAGGTAGTCGGTGAAAATTAAGAAAAATAAGAGCCTATAAGTTTACAAGTCGATGACACTACTTTTTCCTCCTTCAGTACACTTGACCTAGTCTCTACCCATTATTTCAATTCATATTTGATTTCCCAAGTATAATAGTGGTTGGAAGTCTCATTAACAGTAGTAAATCGACACAAAAATTCAGATACGTTACGCTTAAACGGTTTCAAAAAATTCTCTAAAATTGTTGTACGACCACGCTATTAGTCCATTGCTAACAAACGCGGAACACTTCCGCTAGAATACTTTTCATATTCAAATCATTGTGTAAAAATGAAATCACTCTATCAGTCCACAAGAATAAAGCTTCCGCGTCCTTATTAACCTTCACTCAATGGCTTGCCAACAAAATATCATGCACTTTTGTTATCATTTCTGGTATACGGGTACCTCTTGGCCTGCCTTGTCGCTCATCATCGCAATCGCTCATACACCAAAGCGAAAATCATTTTAATTGATGTATGAGAGTTAGTATAATATTTTTCTAGCGTTTGTTTTATCTCTGTTACTGTTTCTCCGCGCAGAAAAAATTGTTTAATGAAAACGCGAAAATAACTTTTTCCATACCATCGAAATAAATACGAGTACAACTGTATACTTTAAATGGTTGTAAAACACAAACTAATCAGCAGATATTTTTTAAATTTGTATGAAGCCATCTGGAGGAATGTATTTTAACAAAATAATATTGATTTTATACTCCTGCAGATACCTCTATTTTTCTTATTTTCCTTTGAACGCCTTCTCTCCAACTTCATCTTTTTTTTTCTGGTATTGCTCTACCAGTCTAAGATTTGATTCGGTATCCTGAGTTCTTCCATTCTCTTCACGTTACCGTACTGTACAAGTTGTTTATTTTTTACATCATTAACAACTGTTTGTATAATTGCCATGGTTCCTCTTACTCTGTCATTTGTTATTCTTTACCTCCTAGATATTCCTGCCGCACTTCTCCAAAATCTATATTCGTAGCTCTCATCAACTTCTCTATTGTCGCTTTAAGGGGCCATCGTCACTTGCATGGGTGGTAATACTTTCAACGATGGTGTCATATACTCTCCTTCTATTTTCCTTAGTAACTTTTTTATCCCATAATTACTATTTAATAGACTTATAGCGCTCTTGCTTAGCCTGCCCCTTTCTTTAATTGTCGTATCCATCTAGTGCAACCCCCCCCCCCC
>JAHWXV010158353.1:0-15241 GCA_024586415.1 Phrixothrix hirtus
AACCCATCCCTCCCGCAAGCTAGTCGACGCAAATCTGCTTGGGAAGTCACTATAAGTCCTTATGACCATCTTCAGGGCTTTAAATCCGGTTTAACCTGTGGCACACTTAAAAGTACCGATTCAGATTTAGCGTTTGAAGGTGGTATAAGTTTATATGTATTGGGTAACTTGCTTACCAATTAATTACGCGTTTCATTTATAGCACGTAGAGTGCCTTGTATATTTGGTTGTGATATATGGTACTTAATTTCGTATTTGATTAAAATAAAACTTGGGAGTATCGATGTAATGCGTACCTTATTAAAATACATTTTACGAGAAAATGTCGGTGTTCGATACTAGCGTTTATTAGTTAATTCTGATAAAAAATTCTCTAGAGTAATCGGAGCAAACTAATTTTAAAATTTTTATATACAAATTTTTATTCGTTCAGGCCCTGAGTAAAGCTAATATTGCAATATTAGTACCATACATTTTAATTAATCTAATTAAATGTTACAAATAAAATAACATACTAAACAGGTATATTCCAATTTTAAGACCATTAATAAAATTATTTCGTATATACCTCTCATAAATAAATTAGTAGATTTAGACTTATGCGGTTGTTGAATTTAAATGAATAACAATAGGTGTATAATTACCCTTTGCAAATAAATCTTATACGTGAATCACTGCTTAGTACCGTTAGCAGATTGTGCTATCACTATATGAGGGTACTAATTAACAACGAATCCATTTAATTTATATGCTCTTATATTATTATGTGCATAGTGCTAAAGTTTTAAGCAACGTAATTATTTAGTCCACTATGTGCAGAGTGTACCTCTATATCACAACTTATAATGGAAACACAAATTATAACAACAATTATTACAATTATAATTGGTATTAATACTGTAGTCCTTAATTTTATTTTCGTTATATTAAAGCATTTTTCTCCACAAAGCACAACCTTCTTATAGTTCATTGACTAAATTCTACAAGAGAAGCTTCTTTTGGATACTTAATTGTAGTAACAAAGCATTGTAATATCAGATAAACGGGTCTTAGAATTTTGGTCTCAATACTTGCTTGAGTAAATAAGGTTTCAAGTAAACATATACTTTACAAGGATATTAATTTAGAAAAATCAAATTTATTTATACACCTAATCTTGAGCTTTATTAAAATACTGTCACAGGCCGAAATGGAGGTTTAAATTTCAAATTTCATGTATACTAATAAATAAATATCTACTCTAAAAATTCACCTTGTTAGGCAATTTTCTAATTTTTATAAAGTTCCTTAAGATACGTTTCTATATGCAAATTTGTTCACCTTATTGATTGCAATCAGTATCATCTTCAATTTATAAAATTCTTTTGAATTAACCTTCCACTTCTTTCTATACAATTAAATAATTTATCCATTTTCCAAACATAATGTTTCACCACATAAGCAAATTTGGAATCTACATAAAATTAACCTTATGTCGATTTAAAATTTTTTTCTATCTAATCCCCCACTTATAATGTTTCATACCTTTAACCACACAGCCTTATAAAAATCGCGAGTTTTGCAAAACTGTATTAGCTCTGAAGATGATCTGATGTTTGAGAGTTGGAACATTGTAAGCGAGAGAATTCAATAAAAAAGATCCTAAGTCGACACACATCAATTCTATCTAGGTTCTAAATTTGTTCATATATTGAAACTCTACTTTGGGTAATAAGGTAATTAACTATTTTATAAGTGATGAAAGGTAATCATGGTCAACACTTCATTTAAGTAATCATAAATAGTTGTTACTGTTAACGTACAGTGGTAGATACCTAACGTTAAAGTTTAAGAGGCCTTAAAACAATTTTGTGTAGATGTTCACACTATCTAGTAAATAATTTAGCTAACATATTTAATTTGACATTACTGCTTAAATAAATATTAAAAAATGCATTTCGCATGAAATTATACTACAGAAAAGTAATAAATTGAGAAACTAGTATTAATACTTAAAAAAATGTGGCAAAAAATAAACTACTGTTTCAATTCTGTGCAGGTAACTTTGTTATGTGGACAACCCAAATTTTATTAAGTACAAGCTCCTTCCAGCAAAATTCGAAATTGGCTACATTCCCTCGGGAAAATCGTTCTACAAACTTTTATTATAGACCAAAAGTTTTAAAATCGGAATTCAGCGAAATTTTCTGTTTAAAACCCTAAAGACAATAACGCTTCTTCAGAATAAAACTTGTGTAATCTGAACTTAAATACTCCTCCCAAAAATTTTTTCCAAACAAATTGGTTTAGCATTATATATTGTATTTACATTAGCACTAATACTTTTTAAAATACCACATAGATATAGTTCATTTGGTAATTTAAATATCTTGGAGACAAATCTATAGCTTATAGCTTATCACTTACTATATCTACAACAAACTATACTATACATCACAACTTAAGGTATTTATATTTTAACACCGATAAAGTCTGCTATAAATTTAGCTCTTCTGCGAATTGTATTCGTAAATATTAAAACTCTTTTCAGGAATTTGATTTTCCTTTCAAGTATATGGATTACGAATTCATCCTTCTAGTATGTTCTAATACCTGTATTTCTTTCAAGGTTTCTATAAGCAATAAATTGGTATATTAAAGATATACCTTTTGCGAATATTCGAGAAAAAGATGACCTTTTAATAAAATTGTCCAACTGGATTTAAATATTTGTATGCATGGTTGATTTGCGAAACTGTCAGGAAATTAAATAGGTAACTTACCCACGTCCAAGGTACTCATCATATTATTCTTAAATCCAACAGGGTTTTTTTAAAAACAAAAACGTACGTTAACATTTTGATAGTTGCTGCTATACTAACTTCTTAAAGCTTAAAATACTTTTTAGTATGCTTTTATAAGGCCAGAATATAAATATGTATATCTAATTACTTAAGGTATTGATTACGGTTATTGCATTTTAAAACAATAACTTCGCTCAACAAACTGTTGTTGATAGTCGTAAAATATGTACTTCTATAAAGTTTTGGGTAAATTTCGAATTATTAACGACTATCATACAGATGTAATTTCTGACATAATAACGAATAAGTTGCTCTGCGTCAATTTTTTTTCTAATAGATGCTTCCCTTTGATAATTATTACCTAATTTTTTTCTTGCATTAAAATTGTAGAAAATGTAATTCAGAAGATTTGTTCTACAGGGTAAACGAAATTTGTGTGGATTTCAAGCTATATTATAATGTTTGAGGAAAACCAGCAACGCATTATTGTTCTTCTTTCCCATGCTGATTACATTTTTGCAATCAAAATCTATATACCTTCTTTTGTTTTAGAATTATAGCCCTAAATTGATTTTTTTTGAATGTCTTTGAATTACGCTAGCTTTTTTATTTGGGAAAATAAAGACAATTTGTTTGGAAACTTTGTTATGCGTTGATATCATGTATAAGGAGGTGACACTAATTCTAATATAATTCAATTTTTTAAAAGTTGTACTAGTAATGGTAATTTTTTTAAATGACAATCATAGTAGCCCTTTGGCACGAAATCTAGCTCAGTTGCAAAGCGCCAGAATAGGGGGGGGGGTTGTAGCTAAAGGTTGTAAAAAGTTGTTGATAAAAGTACTCTTCTCGGTGTGTACCTTCTGGTTCGAATGGAGTCGACGTTTTCCTAAGATCAAAATGAAGGAAAGTAAAGAATGAGTAGGGCGCCAGTCGTTCACTTTAATAGTAGCTGAATGACAAGATGTTCACCTAAGAAATCCTAAAGATAAGTAAATCAGGCAAAGAAAAGTTATGTAAAATCACAAGTCAGATCAACAGATAAACAGGTATTTATTCAAACACCTAATTAGAACGTTCACAAATCGCATAACATCATATAAACAAAAGAATAACATAAATAATAACAGGAAATTTATGTCCTGGTTAAGGACATTGACAATCAAAAAGGATAAATGAATTACTTTTTATATATTAAAGCTAACCTAGAATTATTTGACAAGTCCTCGTATCTAACGGATACCGTACAACATTATTTCAAAGTTAAATAACTTAATTACAATAAGTAAGTTACGCAGAACAAAACGTTCAATCAAATGAAACGACAAGGCAAAATATCTAGACAAACAAAGTTTTGAGAGATAACAACTTTAATTATTTATTTACTGACAAGCGGGAAAAATAGCGTCAATTAGTTACATGAAAATTTAACATTAAAAATAAAAACAAAAGGAATAAATGCGAATCTAAATACTCAAAAATATAGGCTAACCAATTACGCAATGTTGATTCTGAAAAACCAATTAAAGTAAAGTACGTTAAATTAACATTACAAGTGACAAAGGCTAGCATTTCATATCTTTTCTCTAGAGAAATATACCTATGCTTCACGAAGGTATCTAGTGTACCCTGAATATACTGATTAAATTTTACTCAAATATTTCTTTAGGCTGATAAACAACGTAATTTTTTTCTATCTTGCAGTTATTGAAAAGCTATAAATTATTATTTAAGTAAAACAGAATTAATTATGGCTAGTAAAGCAAAGGTGACGCAATTATTTTACATTAGGAACATGTTTAAATTAAAAGGCAGCAATTAACTTTAAATACATAATGTAAAGTTTATACTCAATTTAAAAACTAAAAGAATTAGGTATGTCCATTGCTGTTCGTCGTGAATGACACATGTGCGCCGGCAGGATTTGAAATTATCGAGAAAACATCGTCCAAATGATGTCCAAGAAATGAGTAAATTAAGATTTAAGTACGACCTTAGATAATCCATATGTCAACACAGCATCTTTCATGTCCATCATGAATTAACGGGCCATCAGCAAGCACATCTCCCATTCAGCATTTAATTATTTGAGACAGCTCATAGAGACTTAGCGAACAGAATCGGAGGAATACATCCCTATCGGTTAAGCTAAAAAAGAAAAGGTAGACGAAAACGAATTAAATTAATAAATAGAAAAAGTCTAATTAGTCCTTACCGTTGTATCAAAACGAACAACGCCTTTTTTTAAAATACAGCAACAAAGAATAATCTACTAATCACATAATACGCTCGTATTTAAGTATGGTAAAAGCACAAGTGTTCTTTTTCAGGGCAATCTACAACCGAAGAATTAACAAAAAAATGTAAGGTAAGGAATCGCATATAACCAAATCGAAGTTTTAAAATGAACTTTATATTTACAAACTTAGTCACCAGACAGCGACACTCACTGGACAAGTAAATTATATATCACGGTTCTTCTTAATTATTACCAATAATTAGAAACAATCTTCATTACTGAAGTACAAATACAGGTAAAAGAATTACTTATTAAGTTAAATATATTTAAACACACACAGAAACGAATTTTTAACTTTTAAATATCCCCATTTTATACATATTGAACCCAAAAGAAGTTACACGTAAATATGTACAGGGCGTACTCAAACGAACACACAAAAATTACAAACAAATACTTACAAGGCAGGGTGAGACCGTGACACCTTAACATATTGGATTTCAGTGCTTCCGTAGCTTTCAGAATATATACATTTTATTATATTTACTGTAATTACTAACAAAAATATAAGGATATTGGTGTAATTTTAAAAATCCGCTATTCCGTGAGATTTATAGAGGTATATTTTGACTCCATTATGAAAATAAAAGGTATGCCATTGTAGTAAACAGGAATAATCCTATGTATGTGTATGTAAGAAAAATAAATTATTCAAATTGTGTTTTTGTGATTTACTGTTGTTTGTATTATTATTGAAAATCCGTTAAATTCGTTAAATATGGTAAAATCTGTAAATTATGAAAAGTGGGATACGATAGTTGCCCATATTGAAACGAACAAAACTGCTACTGATACTTATAAATTACACTTTGAAAACATTTCCTGTGAGGCGTCATTTAAAAATATTTAAAAGATTGCAAATGATTATGGTTCGTTTGACAAAAAGAATATGTGGAAAGAGATTCAGAAAATAAAGAATTTAATATGCTAGCGTATGTGGAATCAAGTCTTAATATGTCTTCGAAAATAGTCGAAACTAATATTAGAATACCAAGAATATCTGTTCCTAGAAATTACACCAAAATGGCTACCAACCTTACACGATTAAAGAAAATCAGTTCTTATATCCTGAGGATGATCAGAGACGTATAACGTTCTTCTAGTGGTACATCAGAAAATGTGAAGACGAACAGAATTTTAAAAACAATGTTATATGCATCAATTAAGCATTATGTAGGTATTGATGATATATCCAAATAAAACGATTGTCACTATTGGTCTAGTAGAATTCCGCACGTTACCGTTGCAGCTTGTATGTGCTGCTTTATAAAGGGTGTCCAATTTTCTTAACTTTTTAACAAGGAAATCTTACAGCAGGAAGATATTTTGAGCTGCTCAACCAACATTCGTTTGAATATCTTGATGGCATGCTGCTTAACGGAGGAATCACTGCCTGCATTTAGATGACGCCCCCTTTAACAACCGTATCTTGTCGAGGTAGTTGCTATCAGACAACTTTCAATACAACTTAATTGAAATATAAAGGCCTAAACGTTGATCTACAAGATCTCGAGATATAACCCTCATTGACTTTGCTATGGGGATTTTTGAAAGAGAATATTTATTTCGAAGCAAACGCCACAGCTCACCAACTTCGGGAAAATGTTGATACGGCATTTAATTTTGTAAGATTTTTGAAATCTTTACCTTACCTAAACTAAAGACATTCAAATTTCTTATTTATTATTCTACGAATTCATGAGGAGTGAAGACGGCGTCGCCTAATTTTCTGAAACCACTTCAAAACAACCTTGTGTAACATAGCCGCTACTTGTAGTCTTGTGTTTATATGAAATCCCATGAAACAACTAATCTTCACAGTAATCTTTAATGTTTACAGTATATGAAGGATTTTCTTTGATAAACGTATTTTGATATAAGCAAAATTTATCGTGTGTCCTGCGCAATAAATGAATTGAGTAACGCCGGCCTGATTGTACAAGAAAAGGTGAAGCCGTTGTCGAGGGTAAAAACGCGGGAATATTTTAATAAAGTTAATTTTGCAATGTGCGTAATATTGACTTAATTAGATATTAGGATAATATGCATACCATCTCGCATTGTACTTACATCTTAAGATTACTCTACTAGGTTTAAAAACGCAAATTTCAATTTGCACACAGTTGAAGATTTATCGAAATCAAAATAACTTATATAAATAGGTCAATTTGAATAAATAATATTGAACATGTGTAAGATACATTCCAAATGTGGGAATCGAAGGTGTACCAAGGATTGAATGCACGTGACTGAGGAAAAGTTACAAAACAAACAACAAATGTAATTTTGGCATTCATTTGAGCACTCACCGCTCGGGTTCTTAATTTGTATGAGAACTGAAAGGCTGTTAACGATAGTTTGAAAGTTAAATAATTTTTACAGATAGTTAAACATTATAGAATACGCGTTTCTTTTAATTTAATTATTTATTATAAGGACTGTCATTTGTTTAATCTCAAATCCGCTTTACAGCATTTACCTTAATTTTAATGTATAGGAAAGATGTAATGCTAATTGAAGAACTTGCACTTACAGTAACGAAGGCCATACGTTTCCGATCTCGTTTTTTTTGTGAATTCTTGTAAACCGTGTATAATTAGAAATATACTTTTCTGGTTCTCATAAACTGTGGGCATTTCCGACTTGGCGTTTTCATCTAGAAGACTCACACCTAAAGAATGTAACTCGACCGATACTGACACTTTAGGATTAACGGGAGATAAATAACACATGACCTAGGGGGCTGTACCAAATAAGCACCCTGCAAATTCTACAGGGACAATCGGAAATGGAACTTTCACCTTATTAGGTAGTTGCTATAGCTTAATATTAATTGCGTTCCGTCACGTGCCTGAGTTTTTCGCCGCTCATGTACCGCTTCTGCGTACACCTGGTAGTGTATCAGCTAGACAAACTATAATAAGACGTTTACTTATGGAGCATTGTGACTTTAAAATATAACGTACGTGTCTAATTACAAGCCAAGCGTTCAACCACATATTGTACGGTGTTGCTTTGCATAAATTTCTAACCATAACTTCATTCAACCGACAGTAACAGACTAATTGTGTTTTGTTTTGAATTATTCATTGAACTATTATGTAACCCAAATTATAAATTAACTAGTTTCAATTTTAGATAACCAATGTTTGTTTATATAAATAATACGGATTGTTGAGCTCAACGTGTTGCTAGAATAAATCATATTTTAAACTTTGTAGCTAGAGCTTAACGAAAAGTAGCTATACTCTTCGTGCACCTGATCTAACGCGTTTGAGTGTTAGGATGTTGTACCTGCCCGTTAAGAGCTCGTCGTAGTATTAAACAATTGTGCACTTCATTCTTTGTTGATGTATACCTATATTTTAAAGTGTTGTGTGCTATTTATTTAATTTACCTAGGTGCGCTGGATTGCCGAATTTTTTTAACCAAAATACTATCAATAAATAATTTATCAAGTCAGAACTTAGCTTACATATTAGGATTTTCTCATTCATAAGCATTAAATAGGCCTAATTGAATATCAATTAAACTTAATTTGTCAATATAAACTTATAATGGATGTGAAAGGATTAATTACTTATCATTCCGTCATATATCGGGTGGATTTGGAAAGAATTACATTATCCCCTCCAAAATATTGCTCCTCTTATTGAATATTAATATCTATTAAGTGCCATCACAGCGAATATAACTAGTTAAGTATACTTAGTAGAAGTCAAAAGGACTCTTCCTCTTGTTTAATAATTTACAACATTGTGAATTATATCGACACCTTTGACATTAGTTTATCTAGCACCCAGAGCTGTTTCTCTAACCGGAGAACTCTGATTTAAGCTTCAGGTGAGTATGTTTATCATTTAATTAACCTCGGCATCTGTGGCGGAAATCACTATCGCCGCCCACCCCCCGACTTATCTTACTTCCTACGGTGTTCAAACGCTCTATTGTCGTTGACCCATGACCAATTCCACTATAGCTATCTTGTTGTTGTCCGTGTCGTAATGTCATTTTAGCACGGAACAAGGCTTGAATTTAGATGAATTTGTATAAATCATTTCACAGTTGTGACAGGTTGAAGACTTCGTTTCACATAAGAAGTACTAAATGACATTATACTCCATGGTCACGTTTTTATGTTTTCTTCGAATGATTGAAGAATTGTAATGATCCTTGATAATGACAAAATACAGGAGCTTCTGTGTTATAACATTTATCAAAATATATTTAGTTTTTCAATATAACTGAAACAAAATTTCAAAATATCGGGCAGGTAAATGTAATGTGACGTCGTATTTCTTATCTGGTACGAACTCTACAAGACTTTATGTGCAATTCTATCTGTGCGAAACCCAATAACTATAAATATGTAAAAAAGTGGACGTTATTTGCGATATAGTGCTACAAAGTTTGCAGTTTATGTATTATTCGTCAGTAGTTCTATAAAAGTGAGTTACCGACAATTTGATATTTCCCAATAATCGTAAATATGGTTTTCGACTGACTGACTATACAGTATTTCTTATTACTTGATTAACATTTGTTGTACTTATACAATAGAAATGAAATAGACAGAAAAGCAAAATTTTGCACAAAACAGAGATAAGGCAACGCACTGCGTATTTGTGGTAATGTTTGGATAACATAAGTTTGTTAGGGGTATAAAATGAGTGAGAAGAATAGTTCTTAGAAGGTCTACATTTTAAAGGTGAAAGTGTTTGCTAGAATTGCCATCTTAACGACTATTGAGCGTGTTTTTACAGCTGCTATTTACTACCACTCGAACTGTATATATACTACAAATGGATATATAAGCGCATGTTTAAGACTAGCATGGAGGACAATGCCAATTCTCAGATGATTTGGATGTTAATGCAAAGAAATATTGTGTGCCACAAATTATAAACAATCTAGTACCGCACCTCAAAATATGAGATTTTGCGTTAACTGAATTAGGTAATACGGTGAATACTGCATTGACATTTTGAATATCAGTTAAAACGTTTGATAAAGGAATAAAATTTTCTGTTGTGTGGAAACAACGGAACTTACGTTCTGTTCTCATTCAACCATTTATTGCCATCAGATCTGACTCTACTAAGGCTACTACTGCAGAATTCGACAATTGTGATCACGCAGTAGCTAAGGAATTTAATTAAACGCTACTTATGATACGGGTGTAGTTTTGTGTTAGCAAAAATCCGAAATAGTTAAAAAGACTCAGATATTACGGAAGCAACTGTATACGGTTCTAATTGATCTTTTTACAAATAAATGCAGTGTCAACAGACTTTTCAAATACAGTAGATAATTTGGATTTAGTAATTCTAGTCTGCAGACGGATTTCCTCAAATATGATTCCATGATCGAGCATGATTCTTATGTTTTCCCCTTTAATCAGGTTTTTGGGCAAATGTTTATAGCCGTTGTTGAACGATCTGACCTTGATTCGCCTTCCAAGTGTTCCAGGTTACCCAAAAATTTGCAAAATCTATGACTGGCTATTGTAAATGATAGTGCCCGATTTCCAAAGTTCATTGCCACATTTTGGCCACCTTCGTCAAACGCTGTCACGTTTAAAATTGTAAAAATCTTACCACAAAACTGTTACCTCTGCACCCTAAGCTTAATAAGATTTCGGCGACTGTCAGGAGTTTAATAGAATCAGGCAGGTGTTGGGAATATATGAGTATACGCGTAAGTATTTCAATAACAGATTCTACCGTAAAAGTACAAATTTGGAATGCTCTTTCGCTATAATTTTAATTTATTTTCTTTACTTGGGTTATAGGGTGCCCGTAAATTTTTACGTAGGGATTCATCAGGAATACGGGCCTGACTAAGCTTGAATTAAACGTAATTAAAAACAAATACTATATCGTTTCTGTTTACCAAATATCAAATTATATTTTATTTTCATGTACTTTTTCGATTTCACGGTCGTCAGGTGTACTAATAAAAAAATAATAGACGAATTCTTCTAAGTCGCCTAAATTTGCCTTTTTTTTTTAAAACCATTGCCTATTAATTATATATCATCTATCAAATACTTCTTAAAAAATTTAGTAGTGTTTGTTAAATATATAAAATTTTCGTAAGTTCCAATTTTAGTATCTTGTATAAAATTAAAGCCAGTTCGATTCACATTAATTTGTATAAAAGATGTATATTAATGCATACAGATTTGCATAAAACCCAGTTACTATTTTCATTTTGAACAACTTACACAAAATTTAAATGATACACAACGTAATTGGTTGCATATAAGAATAAGAGACTCATCAAAATGCAATTTTCATCTAAATTTAATTATCATTAAATTTTGTACGAAATTTAGCATCCTGTTAAAACAGTTTAGAACATTGTACAATATGTTAAAAGAGAAAGTAATTTAAGAAATATTTTTCTTTCCAATAATACAAATGTATGAAAATCTGGTTTTTAATTTAAAGCAATTGTAAACTTGCACAACTAAATCATCCCTAGACATTTGAAGAAAGAGAATCAAACCTTTCTTTTTAAACAGTAATTATTATCAATTCAATAAATTTACTGGTATTTAATATGTAGCTGAGATGTGTGTGATTCTGTGCGTTTTTCCGTTGCAGGAGACTTACAGTTGGCCAGTTACTTATTATTGGACACAGAAATAGTCAGCAGGTATGAGTTGAAAACTTTAATTGTAAATATTTCGAAAACTACGCAACTATCCGTGATTTATAATCGTTTGGTGTCGTGTATAGAAGATGTAGCTGATGTTTACGTAATAATTCTAGTTTTTCGGACACCCTGTATAATTACTCGTTAAAAACCTATTTATCTCAACTGATATATTTAATTCTGTTATTTTATATACTTCTAAGTATTGGTATTTAATAAAGGCGTTCAATTTAAGTGAAGTAATTTGACGTGAAGATTTGAAAATTTTATTCTGAGATTGGTGCCGATTGCTCATTCTGATTTCAACTTCGGTTGATGATGCACTTAAATTATATTTATCTTTGATGTTTCAATTTGTATTTTATAATTCGTTTTAAATTAGGATAATATTATGACTTGATCTACATTCAGTGTTGGCAAATATGTATTAGACAAGCGCAGTTATTTTAAAACTTTTAACTTATATTTTTTACATTTTTAAAGAGAGTAGTTACTGGCAAGGGGCGATATATAAAGGCTAAAGCATCCATTGACTGCTTCTTGTAAAAGGTAAGCTTTGATGCGCCATTTACTTATAATTCTACTACTAATAAATGATTTTAGTTATAAAATCTAAAAGTTCGCCGCATGTCAATGATAAATAGTCCACCAATCTTGGCTAAGTCTCTACTTTAATGTTCTTACTAACTTTCTATATTCTACAATTTTTCAGAATAACTGTTTAAAATTTTTCAACTGTCTTGTAATGATATATGTTCAACATCTGGCCCAAGAGCCATCTTAATTACTATGTTTTCATAGATTCAGTAGATGATGCCTAACGCCTTGTACAAATGACTACTATTATTTGGTTAATTTAGTTGAGCGTTTCATTAAATTCTAAACTAGGTTGTTGCAAAATTTATAAAGATTTTATCTCTTCCATAATTCTCTAATATTGGGCTTTTAATAACCCTTTTAATAATTATTTTTATTCAATTCATTCAACTAAAATACTATAATAAGACTATTATTTTGCTTCATATCATATCTTTTTTCATTTTTTGGTAATTAGATTCATCGTATGCTTAAACAACAAATTTCAAGCTAGGATCAAGTTGGTGGTTTAAAATTTTTATCCGTATCCATTCAGCTTCAAAGTTTTTATCCGTATTTGAAATTTAGTAAGTAACGATTTGTTCCTGTAACAGGTATTCGTGAAATTTACTTGTACAATAATTTGCATTCAAAATATCGTACTGCTGAGATTTTAATTTATAGGTTACAGTTATTTTCAGTATTAATTGCCGATTGTGGCACAGCTGCCTGATGATACTACTCATATATTTCTTATACAGGTTGTACAGGAATACTTGATTTCCCTTTAATTCGGTAGAGTTTTATATTAATTCTGATTATCTTTGTTAAACTACGAATATCCGGTCCACTGAGCTATTATAACTGTATTTAATTATATTGCCGCTATTAAAACTATAAGTTATTGAATATATTGCTGTAATTGCATTTTGTGTACTATTTAGTGTAAAGGTGAAGGGCACTTATAATTTTTAAATAAATGCCAGCTGTGCCCTTTTAATTTTTTTGTTATGTTACACCCGGCGTTCTTTTAATGTCCTGCAGATTGTGATTACTTCAAAATGTATACCAAAATATTTCTAAGTTAGTCTAACACCTTCTTGTGCACAAACATACTCTTTAATCCTGCATTGCCATGTTTGTAACACGTTAGAGTTTGTAATAAACAAAAGTAAGTAGATTGCGTGTCTTTAACAACTTTCGGTGTAGCCTATGTATTAATATTTATATTGAGCATGCTTTCTGGAAACAAAAGTAAAACTTTATATACTTTCGCCATTTCAACGGAATGCTACAAAGATAGCATGTTGCTAAACATAATTTTTTGAAGAGTATAACGTTATATAACGTTAAGTATTTGACGATTCCCTAAGAAAGTAATTCATTAGCCGGAAATTTTTACCTAAATACGACCTTTATATTTAAATACAGTGGTGCAATATGCTTTACCTAATCGAAGCAAGTGCTGGCAATCGTAGTTATTCTTTATAATTCTCTTAATATAGATATCTATTTGTGTAATGTTCGATAATGAATGCTTAGGAAATGGGAACAAATAGGCACTCAGTATTTCCTGCTATATTATAAATTTTTAAATGTGTGCAAGTCGCTAATTTTTTATCAAGATTATAATCGTTTTTGCTGCTTTTTAAATTTTGTGGATAATACTTTTAATGATTATCACGAGCAAATATTTGCAATCCCGATGCTTTTGTTAGTGTAATGAAAAATTTGCGTAAATAATTATAAATAGATTGTAATTAAAAATCAATTTAAAGGGATGAATTAGCCCTGCATTTTTAATTACTGTTCACTTACAATCCTTGATTGGTAATAACAAAACTTTAACTCAATATTAAATGTTAGCATTTTACAATAGGAACGTAGTTGTTTTTATTAAATCATTAACAGTTATATGCCATTTTTAAAGAAATATTCATCTACAAACTCCGAAAGAAGCTTGACGAAGTCCCTAGATCTCAACCCTTTCGTTGCTCTAAACAAACTTAGAAAGGGCGTAGACAAATTTGCCCGGTACTTTTGTTTTCCTCTTTGATATAATTTTACAATAAATGCCTCATAGAGTACTAAAACGTTTGAGGAAGATCAGTCTCATAATACTAAATCTCCTTAGCGTATGTAGAACGTAGTCGTTTAGATTGTTTTCCATAACAATGGTCAAGATACATTTATACTTGCACGTCTTGGATTAACTTAAGACCAGTCCCTAGAAACAGTTTAACAATAGAAATAAAATTCAATGAATACTATTGACAAACCGGTATAATATGAAATAGGAAATATTTTGTAAGTAAAATATACCGAGTGTAATAAACATATAATAAGACTCAGAACAGTATAACTTACTATAAGCAGAGGTTATTAAACATTTTCTTAAACTTGAAACGACCACACGAGTACATTTATAGTTATTCACTTCCTTGTTGGAGACATCAATTTTGTTATCAATCTCAAGGAATTCTAAGGAATTTTAATGAGGTCTATCTAACGTATTACTAATGACATTCTATTAATTCTATTAGCAACCTGTTTTCAGTGGGTTACTATTGTTTTCATTTTTCATATTAGAAAGATGTTTGATTGCTATAATAATGTTATAGTAAATTTCAAGTATTGAGTTAAGAATAACACGAGGGTTGCCTTCTATGTTACTACAAATGACCACTAGATGTCGCTAGTGTAATACATTATTGCCATATTCGTAAAATTTGACATTTTGTATTGTAAAATCCGTAGCGGCTTAGAAATTGACAGAGTAGCTTGTTTACAGTACGCGTTTAAAGAAAATAATTTTGTGAAAAAATGGAAATTACTCGTGAAGGTTTTCGTTGGATGATTTTATACGATTTTTGTAAAGGCCTAACTCAGCAACAATGCTTAGAATTGCTTCGTTTAACTTTTG
>JAHWXV010158354.1:0-31305 GCA_024586415.1 Phrixothrix hirtus
ATTACTCTTCCTTATGTCGGGGACGAGTTGTGGGGGACGAATTGTGGAGGGACGAGTTGTGGAGGGACGAGTTGTGGAGGGACGAGTTGTGGAGGGACGATTTGTGGAGGGACGAGTTGTGGGATACGAGTTGTGGGATACGAGTTGTGGGGGACGATCTTTCCGTATCCCTATAGCCCTATAGTAGATGCATTCATATCTAAGACGTTTGTCTTTGTACAGAGGCACGCTCATAGCACTCCTTCAGTACTCTGGCGTTCTTTCTAATTGAACACAAGCATTAAATAAATTGCGCAACCATTGACCTAGTCGCATACCGCAATGCTTTGGCATTTTGTGTGTAACTTTATCTACTCCAGCAGCCTTCCCATTTTTAAGCCTTTTTATTGCATTTCGTACTTCTTCCACGCCTATACTTTTATTGCTCTCTTTGATTTTATTTATTCCAGCATTTCCCACATTCACACTAATCCCAGTATCCCTGTTGCCATACATCCCTATAAAATATTCTTTCCAACGCAATAACACTTTACTATCATCCCACTTCATATCATTCTCACTATTCGGTATTCCATTTACTCGGTTCCTTATACCCTGCTTTGCATTCCTTACCCACTTCCAAAATAATCTTTTATTACCGTTAAAATCATTCTGCATTCTTACTCCCTTAAACTATCTTTACTCTCCTTCACAGCTTCCTTTGCACGCTTCTTCTCAATCCGATACGCTTTCGGTAAATCCATTCTGTTTTTCTCATCTTTGATTCCAATCATTCTGTTATACATTTCTTTCTTCTCCTTTACTGCATCTTTCACGCCATCATTTTACCATGCGTTCCTTTTTGACTCTCCGATCGCACTCACTCCACATATTCTAGTTGCACACCCAATCACGACGCCTTTCAGCCCTTTACATGCGCATTCGATACCACCCTATGCAGTTTCATACTTCCATTCAGATTCTTTTGACAACATTCTCTTCTATAGGTTTTGAACGTGTTCTTCTCTTACATTCTTCTTCTGCAATCCTTCCACTTTCACTCTAATCTTTCTTACAACTGCCTTCTACTTATATATCCACCTTCTACCAAGCTCATAAGAGAAAATGATTCGTCCTACATTCAGAACATTTCATCACTCTTGTGTCCTTTGCCAATTCACGTAGCCTCTCATTATAAACGATTAAATCAATCATGCTTCTACAATTTCCTCTTTGCCAGGTATGTAGATCGATATTCTTATGTTTAAACCACGTATTAGATACAAGCATGCCCTTTTCTAAGCATAACCCAACTAACGCTTCATATTATCATTTTTTCTAAGATCGCCGTACGAGCCGTTTGCACAATCTATGTATTTTCTTGGTACTACCACCCATCCATTCAAGTCACGCAGTAAAATCACACTAACATTCACCTGACATGTATTAAGTACCCCTTCTAACTATGTCTAAAATGTTTTACATTCACCCTGATTATTACCATTAACCGGAGCATAGGACGCTACAATTATTACCTTCCTGATGCCTTCCTTCATTAGAACCCCAAGTATATGGAGAAACACCAATTGATACTCCCTTACATGCGCTTTACCGAATTCACTAAAAATCAATTCCAATCCCTTTGTACCATGCGTCCAACTTTCTACTCCAAACCAGCAACCTAGACTTCCGTCATCCATATTTATCCCTTCTTTCCCTTTCCGCTTAGTTTCATTCACACACACACACACACACACACACACACACACACACAAACACACACACACACACACACACACACACACATACACACAGACACACACACACACACATACACACACACATACACACACACACACACACGCACACGCACACACACACACACACACACAAAGCATCTAGCTATTTCCCTCTCATTTAATTCAAATTGACACTATACCGATAAGTGTTGACGTATTTGGTCTACGTGCTACAAGCACAGCCACAATCCCAGCATTAGGTCAGGAATGCCTAACGCTATTCCCTACAGACTAAGCTCACTATCATGAACGGGTTTTATGCATATTTTGCGATCGATACTTCCACACATGTAAATTACTGAACACGTAAAACGCCGCTTAACGCCAAATACTTTTTCCGACAACTCATGACAACGTCTATTTTCCAGAAAAACAGAAGAGTTTGCGTAAAACTGCAACAAATACATAAGCATCGTAGTAAGTTTAAAAAAAAATGTTGGAGCCGTTCTGATGAAAGTCAGAAAAAGTTATACATACCAAGAGTAAAGCGACACCTCCGGTTTTCAAATTTTAATCGCTTCCGCATGGACAGACGCTCGTACGTTAGCCCGCACGTACACCCGTATACACACACGCACTCACGTATGCGCGCAGGCACACTCACATGGAAATAAACAGACACAATATTTAGAAAGTTATATCTCAATAAGAATTCGTTTTGAAGCCTTATCTATTAAATTTTTAATCTTATCTCATAAAATATTATAACTCGACATTGTTTGTATATAAATATTAATATGCTGAATAGAAAGGGTTGTTATCCTATCATAATAGGTTATGGTGGGATATACTTATATTAGACATTACTATATATAGAGTACATCGATTAACTGTGGTTAAAAGGATTATGTGTGAAATGACCTTTATAATTATTTCTCACGAAAATTCAAAGGCAGTTAACCGTTATTTTCTAATACTCTTTAAAATATAGTTTTCTTTAAATAAATCGAATTACATCAAGCGGATTATTTGTCTTTTCAATTTTTCTTAAGGGTTTCGTTGAAAATCATTGATCTTTTATTGAGGTTAAAGGCGATTATTTTAGCGTTTGTTATATTCAAATAGGTCTACTATTTCTATGTGTACTGTCGAAATGGTTACATCCAGCCTCAACTTTGAGCGTGATTTTTGTCCGATAAATTCGTTTTAGTGCAGATAAGAAAAATCGTCTCTTATACTTTAGTTGCTTACTGCATATGCAAATTTCATCAAAATCTGATACGAACACCTAGGATCCCTTCCTTGTTAGTAAGTACACAGATATAGCAAATTATAAATAGATGAATTATTAGAGTTTACACTATAGGTGTATAGGACAGCAACTAACTTCAATAACTTCAAATTAAGTTTAAAATGTGTAAGTGAAGTCGTTCGCTGTCTCACGCCAGATTGTTTTTTATTTGATATGCTTATGATATTCGGGAATATGATTTGTTTCATTACGAAATATCGAGTATTATATTTCAGTGAAACTGGAAAGTATAAATTAAATTTTACGTATTCCTGTCTATTTGTTCATAACAGAGATGAGGAAGATAATGACATTCGTTTTTTAAAACTTAGTAACCACGAGCATCCTTCGCTTCATTTTAATTCTAAAGTAAGGGAGCTTAGATACAAATTTTAGAGTAATGCATGAGGGTTCCCATAATGCTACCAAAAATACTTATTCATTTCTTATTTTTAAGAATTATGTTTCAATGTGGCACTGCGTGGTAAACAAAAATATAAAGCCTTTATTTTATGAAAATTAAATCGTTTTCAAAGTTTTACGAATTGGCACCTACTTTGTTTTTGTGAAATCTGATTTCTAAGGAAATTAATGTAAATTATAGGGCATTAATGGAAATATCAATAGATATGTCCAATTAATGTATTTGTTTTGTTCTGTTAGTTTTATGAAAAGGTCAAGCCAAATTTGAAAAAGGTTTTTAACTTATGTCTTCTAAAATAAAAATTAAAACTTATTTAAAGTTAATTCTCAAATACGATTGTTATTTTAGCATAAAATTGCCATCATCTTTTATATGTGTTGTATGTTATACGATTCAGATGGATATCGAACTTTTTCTGATACGTATAATTTTTGCGACGGTTAAATGAATAAATAGCGGATCTGATTTAATGAATTTATAACTACAACCGTGCAGTTGCAGATACATACAGTAAACACACGGCGATTGTAACCGCGATATTAATTGTGATTCGTTCACTATAATTTTCCATTAGGTAGGGTGGCCGTTAAAGTAATCTGGCAGGTGACAAGGGGAAACATTACAAAACATTTTTGATGTAATAGAACTACGACTAAGTCATGTCATGTCATTCCATAGGGCATTAGTTCGTATGTTTGCACGTATATAACTTAAAAGATGGTATTTACTTGTCAGATCTAGTCTCAGGTATATTAGTGTGCCAGTTATGCCGGCGGTCAAACCTAAAAATAAAGCGTTATCTAATTTCATGAATTAAATGTTTCTTAAATATTATTGAACTTCCTAGAAATGTATTTTCTTTTAATTTCTTATTTTTTTATTTGGTTAGTCGGTATTGAGAATAGATATGTCTAAAATATCGCGACTAATTTTAAATCCTTAAATAACTGTTACACGTTACTACATGTGAAACTAAAATTCAAATTTAAATCTTGAATGAGGCTTTGAATCCTCCTGAATTTGAAATTCGAATATCCATATTTAATAAATCTGGAAAAATCACATTGTAAAAAAGTAAATGAAACTTCTACAAGATCATTGGAAATTGTCACAAAATTTAAATAGAACACGCGCCAAGTTGATAAATATTTAAGGTATGTACATCCTTCTTGGATTATTAATTTAAGGGAAACAAAACTATGCACTGGTTCCCGTTATTTCCCCGTAAAGTACAGATTTGAATTGCATTTCGCCCATCTTTAAGTATTTTATAATCTGATCTTTTGTAGATTAATGTTTACTTTTAGGTTGTTGTTATACATTTAACTTAACTTGGCTGCACACCTCTTATGAACATATCCTAATGACGACAATATCACACTGATAAATAATTCAGGTTAGCATTTCATAATGTGTAAGCTTTTAATTTACTTTATATTATTAACGGATTATTATTTCTAGTAGCAAACTAAAAGTAAAATAGGGGATAATATTAGAAAAAGTTCTTAACTAAACTTAACCTGGCTATTAAATTGACAGTTTGAATTTAAATTATGAATATTGTCAATATTAAAACGGATTTTAGTTATAGTATTTAATTTTTTAAATAATCAACCACGTATATTTCCATTTTACAAATTATTAGTTAATAAAGCTCGTGTTTACAATTGAACAAAAAGCGTCCATGCTTGAATCATGTATTCAATACATTGCTATGTAGATGTAGATTTTGAGAAAGGCATACCTATACCAATTCATGTTCTCATATGAACTGAAACATTTTGAATAACGTATTAGTGTCTTTTTATATTGCAGTTTAAGAATCAATAGTTTTATAAGATTCACGATTGATTTTTGTCCGTTTTAAACATAAAAAGGAATAAAAAACATTATTTACAAATATATCTTCATAGGTGTAATAGAGCCTTTAGCGGAAGCTTCAATAACAAATCATGTTACCTTTACTAAAAATGCTAACTCCATCAACTGAAGTGAGTAGACTTAGGTACAACTTTTTACAACTGTCAAATTTTAATCACGAATTTAGTGAACAGATTATAGTCGCTAATAATTTTTCAAAAAAAATGATGTACGAAACTCCAAATACAATTACATTTATATGGTTTTTTCAGTAGCTATGTCAAGATTTCTGGTATTATCTCAGTCACTCCCTCACTACTTGTCTCTCTCTCTCTCTCTGTTTTTTGTTTCTTTCTCTCTCGTTCTCTCCCTCCATCTTTCTATCTTAAAGAGATGTCGCACTTAAAACTTTTCTATATTTAAGATATTTGTGCCCTGATAACCTTCCTTTCCCGAAAATGCTTTAAAGTTTCGCTAATAAATTTTTACGTACATCTTCTCAAATGAACTTTTTTTTTGGTGTCTCGAATATGATCATTCCCCAAACTCCAGAAAAAGTTTCTAGTAGTCTTAGTTGCATATTTATCACGCCATAGTTAAACTTAACAACTTTTTTAATATAAATTGGCGTTCCAATGAATGTGCAAATTATAGCGTGCTAATGGTTGCCCTAATATCGTGATTAATTTGAATTAAATTTTAACTTGCAGGAATCAACATCGCTCACTATTTACGGTGGTGAATTTCTAATCTAGCGACTAAAAGAGTATGATAAAATTACTTCACACTGAAAACATACCAACACCAAACTGCAAAGTTTTCTTTTCCAATAGGTACCAGGAGAAATCGAACTACTCTAGTGCTTCAATATAACGTAACGTTTTCCTTCTAAGGTTACTATCGTCTCAAGTAGTTGCAGGTGCATTGAAGCAGTCATATATACAAGATGTTTTAGGTAACATGACATTTCTTTAACGGGATAAAGGTAGATTATACAGGCAGAATATTGTGTGTAACATTAAAAGCAATGCGAATAAGAAAATTCACTTTTTTTTATAGTTATATAGAACGTGTTGAAGTAAACATTTAATTATTTAATAAAATAGAAATCGTTGATAATAAATTTTGTACAATATAACTAACCAACCTAACGTATTACATTACAGAAACGAACGCTATACTTTTACAGCTTTGTCAGGCATAATTTTATTTGTTTACTGTAATAAAATACTGAAGGGTACCTTCATTTCACACTGTTGTAATAATTTGTGAGTAATAAATAAAATGAGTGCATTTAAATGAGGTGTTTTCAAATTTCTGCCATACATGTATTCAACGGTTTTGAAAGTTAATTATAAATAAAATTATTCTGCAATTACCTATTGTAATAGTATTTTTATTTGAAATTGAAAAGAAAAATTTGGATTCAAACGCAAAAAAATAAAAACACGGATAATTAGATGAATGGAACTTTGACACGTTTTTGATTTTTCCGTTTGGCATTATAAAATCCTATACGCGATTGAATTACATCCTGTATAGTACATGGATCTTAAAATTACAAAAATTAATGTATCGCGAGGCTTGTACCGGTAACGTTTATTTATTAATAATTCAATTCTTTTGAGTTTATTCAGTTTAATAACGAACTTTCAATTTAATATATTCGTTCATTTGGTTACCGTAATTTTAGAAAAATGATAATATTGCAATTCCAAATTAAACTCGATAACGTCATTTTTAGCTCAAAAGTTTTAAGTTATAGTTGGCGCATCGGAAGGTTATATTTTGTTGCAACCAAATAGACTGCTTCTCGTTTTTATTCCTGACAAAAGCATTTTGCTTTGTGAGTAGAGAATTTAATTTGTTATACTGAATTTTTTGGTATAAAAATCCATTAAATCAAACCAGAATGTATTCGTTACCTTTTATGAAGATAATTTTGCAAATGTTGTGTGGTATTTGTTACTATTAATAAGGATAGATTGTAATAAATCGAAAACAGGGTTAAGAAAGAAAACATGTACTACTGTGTGTGGTAAATCTCTAAATCGATCTAATGATTATAGATTGTTTTAGGTTCAATAAAATGTGTGGTCGTACTTTTCCTTTCTAATTGTGACTGGTAATAAATTGTCCATTCAAATAGTTGCGGCATATTAAGTAAAAAGCGCGGCTGACATTATATATGAAAGAACACGGAAGTGCCTTGGACTTGACTGAATACTCAGGTTGTACTACTTTATCTTACTTGTTGATGGTCCATTTAAAATACACATTAATTTAAAGCAATTTATCCCTTTAATTACAGATATTTAATGGAATTTAATATGAGTTTTACTTTTAAGACCTCTAAATTGTTTTAGCATATTATAAATAACATAATTATATTTCGTTTGTATAGACTAATGTTCAATTATCTTAGTTGCAACATTTTAAAATTTATGGAAGCAGTTCTTTAGTAAATTGGGTAAACACCTCAAACGTTAATTTGCATCCACCAATGTAATTCAGTTTAATATAAAATGTATTAATTGGTCCTGAGAGAAATTTTTGTCTATATAAACCTAAATTATTCGCTTTGTTACAAATATAGTATTAAAGCCCTAACGGCATTCATTTCGTCTACTAAATATATTGTTTTCCATAAAACACGCAACACCTAGAATTAGTTGAGCAAGTTTACTGAAACGATTAAAATTTTAAAATAAAGAACAAAAACAAAAAAAAATTTCAACAACGGGCTTCATCGCCATTATTTGCTATGTACTCACTTATATCCCAAGGCATACTATTAATCAAGTGATCAATATAGACCTGTGGTATACCATTCCATGCTTCCTGAATGCACAGTCAAAAATTGCGTAAATTGTCTAGAGGATGTGGTAAATCATTCATCGCCTATCGATCACATCTCATAGATGCTCCATGGATGAGAAATCAGGGTACCGAGCAGAGCATGGGAGTGCTATAACGCCAGCTTCTTCCAAAGAGGGTGTTGTAACCCATTCCGTATGTGGGCGCATTGTCTTATTGTAAAATGTGATTTTCCCACCCTGAAGATATGGAAGTAGTATAACAGGCTCCACCACATTGTAAATGAAACAGGCTACGTTAGCATAACGCATTGCACGCCATATTATCACTCTTAGTGTGAGGGCTGTGTTGCGTTTAACAAAAAATATTGAATTTTTGCGTTCTCTATGCATCCGCCTGACTATCCTTCATCCGCCATGTGCTCACAAACAAAATCGAGACTTGTCCTCAAACACAATTTGATACAATTCTTATGCCTAATTGGGTCTTCCATTACGCCATTCTAGTCTGCGGGCGCGTGAATTAGGGTCATACAAAAATGGACCATATAAATTCAGTTTATAACATTTTGTCTGGTGATAAACGGATGACATCCATGTTCTGCCTCCTACACCTCCCATCCAGTCTATTGAAATTAACCGAGTTGTGGAAAATCTATCTCATGTGTACAAAACCCTTAAACGACGTTCTGCAACATCTGTAGGCCCCCAGGAGGCGCTATTGAATACCTTCTTCGGCCCAGCATATCACCACCGTTGCAACATTACGATTTACACGGCTAGCAATATAAGCCGAGGTCCGGCACCTCTCATTCTAATAGTACAGCTATGTTCTAAATCATTTGATTGACGATAATTTTCATGGCATTCTTAAATGTTCAGAAGGCACTAACTGATAGTTATTGCACACTAACAAATTTCATCAAATTTATTGTTACTGTGTGCAAAGAAACAAACAAAGCAATAATCGATATATAAATTTTATTCAATTTCTAATCATTACTTTGTTTCATCAAAATAGACATTTTTGGAAAACTTCATTAAAATTGATGAACAAATTCCCTACGATTTTTGCAGAAGCCAGTATATTGCAAGTTTCTGTTTTATATTAACTTATTTGAGATGTTGAACGATTTTCCCTCGTATAATTGATCTTTATTACATAATTTTCATATTTTTCATTTTACACACGTGGTCTTCCAATGCCCAAGCTATAAGCACATATAGATTTTCATTTATTTTGGAAATGGCTTTTGTGCAACTGTAATTAGGTAATCCAGAAAATTCCTCGTTTCCGTCACTTTTTATTAGTTCTAAATAGAGGAAATTATATTTTCCGAACAGACTGGTTCACTGTAATAAAGTAAGAAACCAAAGTTTTATTTATTTTCCCCATTTATTAGTTTTTATCACTATGGGCGTTTTCTGATATTAATGTGCAGTTCACTTATAACCACCTGAACTATATCTTGCTACTTCTAACGCGGATTGATTTAGTTGTCTATAGTCCTTTGTATTATTTCGCTAGATGAGTGCGGATGACTGCATTAATCGGCGTGGAAGAATTACCCGATTCTAGTTAGTTCAACCATATATTTCCTAAATTTAGGAGGCGTCTCAGTTGTTTTAGTTCAAGGGGATATACATTAGTCTACTATGTAAGTATTTTAAGTCACTATTCCGATTACACATCTTTCGATTTTGATATTGACTAGAATCGATTCGGTTATAGGTTTGACAAACTTATTATGAAGTTAGTTAAAGCTTTATTATTTGTAATAAATTCAATTTATTAACGACAACGTGCTATCCAAGCCAGAAAAAGAGGTGAAAATGGATCGACTCCAATTGAGTAAATAAAATATGTTCCGTACGTTCAATATTACTTGGAAGCGGATAAAGCGTTCAAAGATGATCCCAAAAATCCAAGTACAATACAAGCGTTTGAAATTAGATACAGTGCCATTGATAAAACTACAGTAGATTGTATAACATAAATTAAGATACCCTAACCCTAAAACAAGCCGGATCATCCCCCTTGTACATTCTTTTGGAAGCATTTGATGCAACGGTAGGCCGTATAGAATACTTAGCTTGAAATCGTTTGAAAACCTTATCGTAATACTCCCTCATCTGGTCTTGAAGATCGTAATATTCGAATTAATATGCCTAAAATTGAATTAATAAAATTTAACGGAGATGACTTATCACAACATCCTTTATTTTATGACAATTTTAAGCAATTTGTGCTTTTAAAACCTGAATTCTTTAATGCTGAAAAGCTTCAATACCTATTTAGTACTCCATCAGGGCTCGCTTTAAAAAATTGTAGCTCAATGGCACTGCTACATGATAATTATAATACTTCATTCAAATTACTAGCATCTATCTACTTACCAAGGCAGAAAGTAAGTGGCAAATGTGTACCTTGATCGCTTACTCAGTTTTTAACAAATTGTTAGTAACACCCCTAGTATTTTAAAAATATTTTTATAGAAATTGTATATCAATATTAATGCTCTAAATAGAGCATTTAGCTGATTATACTTTAATATATGTTGGTATTTCCAAATTACCATACGAAACCACTAATAGTTTTGAATTGATCTGCGGTTATGCAAAACACACACGAACGTCTGCGCTTCTACCGCTGTTGGTAACATTTCTAGAACTCTTCCTTTGGAATTTCCTCCAAGACCATCGCCACAGCTCTTTGGACATCTTCTGTTATTTGAAAATGGTGTCCCTTGACCACCATTTTGACTCTTAGAAATAGAAAAAAGTCGCACGGAGCGATAACGGGTGATTAAAGTGGCTGTGTTAGTACTGAAATGCGTTTTGAGGTTAAAAATTGCTGCACATACAGTGAAATATGGGATGGTGCATTACCGTGATGAAGAATCCAATTATCAGCAATGCTTGCACGAACACGGAGAACTCGTTTTCGAAGTTTTTCTGCAATTTCTTTGTAGAAATATTGGTTAATTGTTTGGCTAGGAGGCACCCACTCTTTAAGAGCAATGCCCTTGGAAACAAAGAAGCACACAAGCATGCATTTCACTTTTGATTTTGACATGCGAGCTTTTTTTTTGGTTTGGGTGATCCTTTTGAAAACCATTGCGAACTTTGACGTTTTGTTTCTTGATAGTACTGGTAGAACCAACTTTCATCATCAGTGATAACACGGCTCAATAAATATAGATTGATTTCCACTTGCTCTAACAAATCGACTTTCACATTTTTCCGTGTTTCTCGCTGTTGGTTTGTAAGCTTTTTGGGGACCATCTTTGCACAAATATTTCTCATATCCAGATTTTGGGTTAGTATTTGAAGAACAGTTTCCCGGTTTATGTTGAGTTCTTGTGCCAACATTTTAACGGATGTCTTCGTTCAGATCGTACGATTTCACGCACCCTGTCCATGTTGACATCAGTCCGTGATGTTGATTATCGTCCACTGTGGTATCCATCTTCAACATTCGTTTTGCCTTCACAAAACACTTTATGCCAACGAAAAACTTTAGCTCTGGACATAGCGTTATTTCAAAAAGCTTTCTGAAGCTTACCGTAAGTTGTCGCTGCATTCTCACCCAATTTAACACAAAAAGGAATCGCATACCGTTGTGCAATATTTCACGATTCCATTTTTGTAACGAGAGACAGAAACACGTGTTCCCTTATTACAGCACAACTCTTAACTGAGCGCCCGTATGAATGTGCCGCTTGGACTAAAAGTAGCCTAGAGATCAAGGGCAACGATGGAGTGCCTTCATAAGTTGCAGGGTTGCCACATCTTGCAAAAAATCAGTCTCATTACTTAATTGTCGTACCTCGTACACCGACCATCGACCACTATTTTGATTACCGAGTCTAAACGAGCCAACTTGGAGTTAATAAGAGTGGCACTAACATTAGAAGAATATGGTTTTGACATCCTGTACCGAACAGAAGTACTTAACTAATCCAACTTAATGACAATCAAAAGTTCTGACCGGCTAAATACACCCGAACCATATTTAAATAACGAATGCATAATATCAGAGCAAGAACTCCAGATATTGGAAAACTATTTAACGTACCGGCAATCATTCCCACTACAGCAGAATAACCCAGATAATACTAATAATACATTAATCTGGTATAGATATTTCCGAAAAGCAATTACAACATTTTAAAAATCAAATCGAATTCATAAAGGATCTACCAAAGAAATTTGTTCAAATTACATACTTTACTGTATATCTAAATGACATGAATAAATTAGAAAAATTTTACGAACTATTAAATGAACATTGCCAACCGAATATACACTACTAGTTGATAGTTTCTGAATATCCTCTATAAAGCTTACTACATTAAGATTGTGACCAACACAAACAATATTCAATTATACAAATGTACACAACAAGCAACTTACGTAATAAAACCTGAAGAGCGACAGATTCAAATTAATAATTACCACATAATCAGAAGTAATCACTACGGTATCATAGATACAACTGAACATAACAAAAAAAAATTACTGGGAATCTATAACAAAGACATAATAGAATATATTAATAACCGTTAAACGTACAAGATGCAAAATACAACAGAAGTTCAATTAAACAACCATTAGAATTTAAATCCCCTTATACTAAACTATTTTATACCATACACTTGGATATACTTAAAATCGCACAAAAAAGCCTTTTAACAATATTAGATGCATTTTTGTAGTTCGCACGGGCTTGCGCCAGTAACTCTCATAACATAACGGATGTTATTGAAAAATTATTTAATTATACATCTAGCTTAATTACCCGGTTATAATAGTTGCCGAAGAAGAATTCAACAAAAATATGTTTAAAGCCTTTATATCAATCCATGAAATCGAATGCATTCTACAACTGACAGCCCTTGCTGCGTTTTGTAAGACTTTAAGTAATAATGATATATAAAATATGCACTACTATGTACATTACTTATTTATGAAATTTAATTAAAGCAGGATTTCAGATAAAATCAGTTATGAAGTCGTTTTCCTAAGGAATAAATAGATTTAAACCGAAAATTAATTAGATTGGCCTCGTATAATATACAAAATCATTCATTTTACAAATTCGTAATATTAAAAGAACGTTATTGTTTTGTATTTCGCAGACGGATACCTAAACTTTGTCGCTTGAATAAACAGTTGAAACATAATAAAGAAACGCATCAGGGCAGCTGAAATATAAACCATATAAGCAAATATACAAATAATTAATGTAGATGATAATGCGAGAACTTTGCTTAAAAATTAACTGTGCAACGAGACGATTACAAAACGCTCCGAGACATTAAGCGATACAGTTCGCGAAGAGTAAAATTTATCTTTTAGAGTGCTTATGTCTTCAATTTTTAGATTCTAAAACTGTCTTTGTCGAAATTTATTAAGTAACTAGGCCAATGATGTCAAAGTGGGTTTCCAGAAATAATTTGGGATCTTAAATTTGGCATGATTTAGGTAGGTACTGTCCCCTACCCGAGTAGGATCTTCAATTAATTGGGAGACAAAGGACGGCTTTTCTCGTAAGTCTATCAACTTTACAAACACCAAAATAGTAAATGCTCTCCACGTGTTTTTATCTATATAAGAGAAGGGGATCCGTCACCTTTGCTTTTAGGTAAATTATCACGGACTACAAGAACATCTTAGTTTGCAGATTCACGTAACGTAATAAAAGGGACATTGTGGCTTTAATTTATTTTGGGGAAAATGAAACGACTGGATTGTGACCATTTAGTAATCACTGGTTAAATAAACATTTTTGATTATCAAAAGCTATTCACATATTTGTAAATTGTTGCAAGCTAATTTCCTGTAAATATTAATTGTACTACAGTAATTTAAATTGTTTAACGAAATCTTTAATAGTTTGGGTACCCATTTAATTATTTATGTTTAATATGTGTCTTCTCGTACAAGTGTCGTCAGTGTAATCTAGATTCGTCTTCTTTAAATCTATCAGTGATTTCTTATTTACCTGGAAACTCAGTGTGACTTCTTAGAAACGTTATGCGCGAATCTCGGTTGTACCGGCTAATGCGTGTATTGCCAGTACAATTTTATTTAATGAATATGCATTTTATCATTGCGTATTAACAAAGTTTGGTATAAATGTGTCCACGTTAAAAGTTCATTGCATGACGTGTTTCCTTTCTTTACTACTGATAACCTAAAGTTTATATGAAGTGATATTTATACAGTGCGCGTTAAATAAATTTAGATCTGATTCCATAACTTGACAATAAATGAAAAGTGATAAAGCATTTGTTTCCAAGTAAATATAAAATTTGCATAATAATCTAAAATTTAGCCAGGCCAGTTCTGAAAGCTATACAGGATGTTCCATTCGGACCTTTGTCTTTAAATAGTTCATTTTATACAAACTACATCCTAAATTCGTAAACAACATTGAAATTCTGTTGAATCATTTTTCGTCACTCCTTAATTAAGGATATTTGGGTACATAAAGCATAGATAGGGGGTTTCACCCCCAATCCTATCATAAAATTAGCATTTCACGACATACAGGAGGCGTCAAAGATAGTGAGCACTTTTAGTTCTCTTTAAGGTTTTATCTCGTATCTGCAGTACTATTAGATTGTCTGTCTGTCCAAAGGTAGGTCATTAACATCTTGGTATACCGGGTGTTTCCACAAACATTACCTGGTAGCAGTATCGACTCGAGAACAGTAGCGCCCACCTTTTACCGATTTCGTCTTACCCTAACAGTGCTCAGCCTCACAAATACCGATGAACCACGCTTCGATCCACTGTAGCTTTGACGGCCGTGGTTGAACACTCGTGATTTTACTTGGCATACGCATTATTTCTAGTTTGGCGTGTGACATAACTTCACATCATTTTCAATCAAATACATTAATCGAACGATTACACTGTACGATTATAGAACATTATAGATTATTGGCTAATATACATGAGAACAAGAAAATGAAATATTGCGTTTTAGCTTATAACCATACGATTCATTCAAGTCTTAACGTAAAACATTTTGATATAGTCTTTGGACACACAGGCAGCAGAAATCCTTTGATATCGACTAACAATCTTACTACCGCGATTAACTAATGGAACCCATCACAAAAATGAAAAACTCCACAAATCCTTATAACTAAAACAAAACGCAGTTATTAGTCTCAATCATTAATAGTGAAAACACAACTCTTTAAGAATCAAAGTGATTAAACTTTTAAATAAAGGTTTTAAAAAAGAAACCAAAGAGCATTTATAACTTATTATAATAAACATGTTTTAATCTCTAATAAAACTTTGCGGCTTATTACAAATACTTAGTGGGGAGGAGTTATGTTAAAGACGTCCGTATTAACACGTTAACTAAACTTAATACGAATAATGATTAATTCCATATATATTATACATGACCTAGAATAAGTACGATTGTGGTTAGCATTACTGTATTCACACATTATACTTGCGTCGGACTTCAAAAAGTAAAGGTCTCTAAATTTACTTCAGATTTCATCAAATAATGATCTATATATTTAGTTCAGTCTTGACAGTAACCACCTATAGGTTTATTTCAACTTTTATACTGTTGTAACATACAATAGAGTATTTTTAAAAAGGTGTTTCATCCTGTTCTTAACGAAACTACCTATAATTACTTCAGTAAACTTGTTAAAACGATCTTAAAGAATGTTTTATCAAGCGTTGACTAGAATGGCCGATTAAAGTGCATGTGTCCTTTTGAAATCATGAATTACTAGTTGGAAATTCTGTATTATCTCGCATAAACTTGATATGTAAATTTGGAAAGTAAATTAAATTATTTTACTATATGGAAAGGTGTAGCCTATTGCAATATTAAGATATTAATTTAAAATATTTATAACAAAAGATGCACACTCATTAGCATACTGCAAATCAGATCGTAAATTTGAAGTAAGAGCTTACTTAAGTGCGTTTAAAACAACCAAAGGTAATTAAAAATTCAACAAATAGCCAGGAATGAAATGTAGTACTGTTTTACGAAACTGCTAGTTTTGTGCTGTAAATAATACATGGTTTTGTATTGTAAATGTTTAATTATATAATTGAAAAGGTTGAATTGTAACAGCTGGACAAAATCTATTGCTAATGATAAAATAACAGCATGCGTTCTTATGATTAAAATATAAAGATAACTTGATCATATAATGTGAATCCGTTACGATTACTCCTCCATGGCGAAGAAATGAAATACAAAATAAATAATAAATGGCTGGCTAAAAAAGCTGCACATCGAGAACTTGATTTTCAACTGCAAAAAATCTGACTTCTCTGGAAAATTGGTTAACAATGACTGTAACAAAGGCACAGGGTAACAATGCCTTAGTTACGATAACCATAATCTTGTGTAACCAAATAACTAAATCTATTTAAAGTAAATATAAAGCAAATTATCAAATTCCTACGCAATTTCCAGCCGCATTCGTTTGAATATTGATATAATTAGCAAGTAGCCACCACATCCTATTTACACATACCTTGAAAACCATTTGAGTTGGGGAACAACTTGATTAAAGGTATTCAAAATGATTCTGGAAAAACTAGTTGCGATTAGAATGAAACTTCTAGTATTTATATTTCGTCGGAAATTAAGCGCTAATACGTTTGTGTATAACATTTCTTTTTATAAAACTGACGAAATAAAAGGAAGCAGTAGGAATAAGAATGTGATTGAGTATTAAGTTAAAAGACTTAAATGTAAAATTTTCTGATTTTTAAATTGAGTTGAAGGTTTATTCATATTAAATTGTAAAAAATATTTGTTTTAATTAAAATGTTTAAAATTAACTAATTACATTTACAATCAATCGTTAAACCAAAAAATGCACAAAATATAAACCTAAAATATATGCAACAGTAAAGGCGAAGAATGAATAGCATTTGAAAATTCAAATTTCAAATGTAGTTATTTATTACCAAAAGTGGAAATATTAGTGTTATTAGCAGCTAATAATGAAGAATTCTTTTTTAACGTTAAAGAATTACATAATTCTTTTGGCAATAAATTTAAACTACTGCTAGTACCAACTAAAAAACTTAAATTGTAAAGTGTGTCAAGAATTTGAATGCAAGATAGAACAATTTTATAGAAATTGACAACCCTGTCTTCATTTTATAGCATTATCGTCATAAATATTTTGATAACAGCAGTAGTTGAAATTTGAATGTTGTTTAGGAAAAGCAATTATAGCAGACGAAGCTGATGACTATTTAGACAGTTGAAGTTGATGAATTTGATTATCTAGAAATTGCATGATGTTGGTAAGAGTTTTATATTGAAACTTAATTCACAAGTATCTGGTAATTGCGAAATATTTGAGATGTTGTTAATATTTAACATTTTAAAAAATTCGTCAAATTCCATAGCAAAATTTATAAAAATAAACTTTTAAAGTAGCTTAAAACAAATTGAAAAGGAACGTGCTTGTTTAGCTAATTTAGAAATAAACAATTCCTTAATGAAATTATTGTTTAACTCTAAAACATTAGAATATTTAATTAGGCTTTGCATAGAATATAAGCAGGAGCAATTAAATGCAATGCTTTCTAAGAGAATTTGACAGTTATTACACACTTACAACTTTTGTAATCTATCTTCTAAAATTGAATAAGGACGCTGTCTAGTATTATTAATAAATAAAATGTTTCACCGATCAGCACTAAGGGGTTAATTTTACTGACACTTATTTGACAGTCAAGCAGTAGTTTATCAACCTAGGCAGGTAAAATATGCATAACTGCCTAGGCAGGTAAAATAAAACAAAACTGCATACATAAGCATTAAACATAGTTGCCATGAAATAATAACAAATTTGACACTAATGCTTTAATGTAATCTAATAAATGCTAGATACATAATTATAAGCGCCAATATAGATATTCTTGGATTGACTCGGTAACAAATTCATTTCTACATTTCTTGCTACTTGACAAATTTCAGGAGGTGTTAATGTTTCTTCGTCACCATTCAATATTTAATAATTTACAACAATTACCACATGCAACAAGCAGTACATGATAAACGTCAACTTTATTTTAATGTAGTAGTCGTAAAACAAAATCAGCAATCTGGCGAAAAAATTATGTATTCAACTCGGCAAAAAAGCACATTGCTTGCCTTGGTTAGTTTTCGGCGTCGTTGCGCCCGCCTCGGCTATGAAATCAACCGCGGCAGTTAACGTGTTACTTTTTTGCCTCGTTAATTAAATTACTATTCTTATAGAACACAATGCCAATTCTGGTAAATTTAACGACAAAATAGCAAATTTAACTGAATCGCCAGTAATGTCTTTTTAAACTGAAATAACGGCTAACTTGAATTACAAATGTTCAAAATCATACTCTTTCATTATTAATAATTACAAATAAAATTCGTTTGTAAAACAGTTCAAATGACAATTCGAGTTCAATTGGTTAAAAGGCAAACTATAAAAGAAACGTAACGATTGGATTTGTGCTCAGTCGGAAAGACGTCGAGGTGACCTAATGTAAATAATAAACTATTTTTTATTATAAATTTAGTTGAAAGGAATTGGGTTGTAGCAGCTCGGAAAGATTTATTACTGATAATAAACTAACAACAGGCGTTGTTATGGTTAAAATATAGAGAAGACTTGACGATGTAACGTGAATACGTTGCAATACCTAATTTCAAAGCCAAGAGTGTTGTTCACAGGGTTACACCCTTATCAAGCAGCGATTATTTACGGTCAACTTTGAAAAACTAATTAACCATTTACTAATTAAATGTCTACAATCAACTTGTATCTAATATGAAACAATTCAAATTATCAATTTAATTACGGTACCTACTCGTTCGTTTCTATTCCCTTATAAATATTTTTGTAATTAAATGCCAATAGTATTAGTTTAAAAATTTCTTGATGGCTCAATGTTCTTGAATTTTGTATTACACCAACTTCTAACGCTACTGGTCTGTATGTCATAATATTCTAACTATTTGTCCTGTATATCAAATGTTGATCTCATACTTTTTACAGCAGTTTATGAACTGATTCATTGTTTAAACCCAGGTACAAAATTCGGTATCTTACCTAACAGTTAATTCTCTAAAAGCATTAATAGCTATCCACAATACAAATAAATTTAGAACTATTATTAATAATAAAATGTAACGTAATAGCATGTTACGGTACACGATCGGTAAGCGCCTTATGACAGGAAGAGAAATGGTTAGAAAACCGAGACACCAAATGGTCCAGTTTTGCTAATTTTCGACGCCTGTTGTACTAAGGCACTTAAGGATTGTGCCATACATTGTTTTTTGCGCTGACCACAACCGTCGCCTAATTACTATAATTTAATAGCAAAACTTTACTCCGTTTCATAACAATACTAGTACCGTTATGAACCATAGCGTACTTGTTACGAAGTATAACCGTGATTTTACCATGGTAATCATAACAATTTGGGAATATATCAGAAAGTGGCAATCCACATGGCCGCTAAATGTAGAATAACAGGTCGGAAGCGCGATAGTATTCAAAGTGTATACTGCTGATAATTCTGTGTATTGCAAAGTAAATTACTTTCCTGGCGATTTTTCAGATTTATATTTGAATACTGGGCTTCAAAATATCTACTCTTAATTTTAGCTGCTTGTACCGAGGTAATTGCGTGCTATTAACTTTAGTGACGACGGTTGATATTCCAGAGTTTCGTGTCACTCTATTCACATATCTGGCCTCCCAACAACTAATGAAGAGATTTCTACGCCAAGATAATGAAGAGTTCTATCCACTTGTAAAAATGTTCTAATGAGGAAAACATGTACCATTATTACTTGAGAATGGAATCGATAGAGCTGAACGCAATTCAAATACAAAAAATCTAAATATCTGGCAGAATTCAATCTTTTTTCAAGAAAATAGGTTCCTTTATGTAAACCTAAATATTAACTGTTTCCCAACAGGTTCCGTCAGACTCTTGGGCCTAACGAGGATTTTGACATAAGCAATACCTATAGTTGCTACGATTAACAGCCCCATTAGGACTAAAAGGGTTTTTGTCAAGGGAAATAATGACGCTCAAAGCTTTTGCCTGTTTGGCACAGTGTAATGTTAGGTCTTTTCAAACATATAACAGTCGGTCTAAGTTATCTGCATCTAGTTTATTATATAAGCATGGCGTTCCTATTGTTAAAGTGGTTAGACTAGCAAATAATAAGGGGTATTTTTTATTCAAAGCTAATTATCTAGTAGATATTGAGGATTCTGTTCAGCTTCTAGTACAATATTTGATCTATTGTTAGTTGTCTCTTTTTTTCAGTCTTCTCAAGTTTAACCCTTCGTATTTCCAGTTTGTACAAATTTGGCTGCTATATTATTTAACATATACCATGCAATTGACGGCTTAGCATGATATTCTTTACTAAATAAATCACTCACTTCCTGCTGCTTTCATAATCCACTGCTGGATCCAATAAAGATTCTTCTATTATTTAAAAAGCTTAACACATCTGCACAAATGCGACAAATCTAATTAACATACGTATCGGAAGACAACAACAACTTAAAATTTAATTGTTACCACAATATAACGCAAAATTTTTGATTTTGTGACCGCAGGTGAATTGATAGGATTAGATAAGGAATAAAATTTAGTTTTATTCGCTACTTTTAATTTGTTTTAATCTCCACATTTTAGAAATAAAGGACTGCGATTGAGGATGCCATTATTTATAACATCATTCAAACCTTAAAGTAATTGAAAGAAATAAAATCCCCTTGAAAAGAATTTTTATTATTTCAAATTCTGTAAAAATTATTCTTATTTTTACAACCCAAACGCCTTCACTTGAATCTTATTAATAGTTGGCATCTTTAGGAAAGAATTATACATACAAGTTGTAAGCTGATTAAGTTCTTTCTTGTTTCCTTTAACATTTTCTAGTTGCTCGCTTTAAAACCTAATAAACTTACAACTTGTATCTGTAATTCAGTGCTGAAAATGGTATCCAATAATAAGTTTCAGGCGAAAGCGTTTGACTTATGAAAACTAATTTGCAATAATTGATTAAAAAAATTTAAATAAACAAAATTCTTTTGGAGAAGACTTCTTTTTCAATTGCTATAAAAATTATCACCCCCATTTCATGGATTAATTAGAAGAAATCATTCAACCAGTGACGAAATCATCTACATCTTTGATTGGGATTGCAATTTGAAGAAATTGATGATGGATTTATAGTTGTAAAGTTACTTTTTGAAAATAAAACTGGAGTATTTAATAAATTTTCAAGAAGAAGCTTTGTATAATAATTATGAATTTTGTGCCGAACTTAGCCACCACTGTGTTGTAGATCAAGGATAAGTAAATTCTATAGTCGGATTTAGTTAAACACTTTATGCAGGTTACATTTCGTTGCATACATTTATTCATGGAATCATTATTTTATAATCACACATTTAACTTTTTAACTATTGGTTATTTATGAAAATTAAGTAAGAGTTCGTTTCTGATGTATTATTGCAATATCTAGTTGGAGGATAGAAATCTTCTTTGTATTTGATTAAACTGTAAATTGAATAAACTTACATATATTTTAGGTATATGATTTATTATTTTATTATTAGTGACTAATTTTGTAACAATGTAGATTTTAAATTCTTTTCAAATGCTGAATGCGTGCAGCTTTAAATTTTCATTCGATATTGAATAGTGCCTCTCTTTTTACGTATTCATTAAATTTTAGAGTACATGAAGTATTTAAATATTTTAGACATGTACAAACAAAATTTGTACAAATTCAGTATTTCAAATTTTTATTGAAATCCAGAAAGCGTTGTTCTGCTTAAAAATGGATATACGTATATTTAAAACTTAGAAAATTATTCTGGAAGTAGGCTATCGAATTACATTATTAAAATTATATTCCAACCGCAAATTATTTGAATGGAGCTCATTACCGTAGAAGTGTTGTTCTAATTTTCCTTTATAAAATTATAAAATAACTTCTATAGATGCTGCTTATCATAAAGTGGAAAAAAGCCGATGACAAATACTGCGACAGTAAGAATGCATCGAATAAAGGGCAAATATATGAAAATGGGATGGCTTTTTTACGTAAAGTATAGAGCTAGAAATGGGATCCACGCATCAGCTCGAAGATAAAACATACGAAATTCACAGAAATTGGTTCTTTGCCAAAGCAATATATTTTTTACATCCAAAATGCATGTCTTGAGTAAATTGCATAAACAAAATACATGTGACATAACATTTTAGCTTTTAAAGTGTTTTAATTGATATAAGTATAACAATATTTTGACTTACGCAACTTATCCCATTTTGAAAATCGTTTAAAACATAAATGTTCATCGATGTTCTAGAATAGATAGCGAAAATTTACTGTAAGCAAGTAAAGTGATTGGGCGTCCTTCCGGCTTCATGATGCGTCACGTCGTTTGTTCCGCCGATCCGGCCAGATTGCTTTGTCGACGGATGGAAAGCTTTTATTTTAGACTTAGTTGATCTAGGGCCACTTAATTTATGTATGGTTGAAATAATAGTTGCTCAATGAGGCGTACGGAAAGGAATCGTTTCAAAACTTGCCACAGTATTCTATAAAACAAAAGCCCTTTTATCATACGGCATAATGGGGTAAACAGGGGAGTATTTTGATAGAAACGGCTGCGGATGGTGTAATATTTTCTCATTGTTTGTATAAGAATATATTTGAAGCTACGTTGCGATCATGATCCGGAGACACGTGGAATTTGAAAGAGCTTGCGCGAGCGTGGCGCACCGGAGTCAGTTCAGATACTTCGTGTCGTCCGGAGCGAAAGCTCGTGCGGGTGATGCGCTCGGTCAGTTAGTGCCATGCCGTCTGCGTTACTGGTGTTGACGCTGATGCTTTTCTGCGCGTACGAAAACGTGCACGGTAAGTGCGATTGTTACATTATGCGATTACTCTGTAATTGATATTATTTAGTGTTTAATAAACTACGTTCCTTTAATTAGACATAAATTTCCGTATAAAATTTTAACGAACGCGAACGTGATAATTGTAATAAAACTTCTGTTTCTATAACCAAAAAGCATGAACCTAGACTCAATTACAGCAATTACCGTTAGTAAATCACGTCATCTGGGAATAGATTAGTCGTTGGCTAGACCGCAGCGCTGGTTTATGTGAGGACTACACTTACTTGGAAACTTGGGCAGTCTTCGAACTTAGTGCGACCACGGAGAGATATAATTCACAGAGGCGCTCGGTGGAACCGTGCCTAGCGTTGCACTAAACGAGTTCGCGCTGAACCGAATCGTGTAGTATTTCTTGGTAGCTTTTAAACAATCTGTTCATTTTCCGAAATTTTGTATAAAATTTAAATTATAACTAAAAATATTCAAATTAAGTTAATAAATTTAATTACCGTAAATTAAGGGATATATAAATTTATTAGTAATTCTGTCTCCGAGATATAATGTTTATCAACTACCGCAAAAATAACATTTAATATTTTACTTCTAATTTAGTTGCATATAGAAAGCTTGGAATTAGACGATGCTGTGGGTACCCTTAGGACAATCTTAAAAGTTATGGCAATTGCTGGATATAGATTGAGTTCCACGACTTTTTGGGGCGTCTTTTAGCTTGGCGCCTGAGGGCAGTGTTTGTTCCCATCTTTGGCTACCCTCCAGTTGATGAAATGTGGGCTGCGTAACGAACCGTCATTGCGGCATTGCAGTATTGTAGATCTATTAACAACATGAAAGTCTCTTTTTACGGGGCATACTTTAACTTCAAGATTCTTAAAAGCGCACTTGTAATATATTTTCTGTATTATATGTAAATATATTGATAAAAATAACCTTAGTAAAACTATGTTCATATAGTAATTGTATTTAAGATTTAAATCTTAATATAACGCAGTTGAATTTATAATACATCATTGACAATGCTATTTTACATACCATTTATTTCAAATTCATATTTTTAGTGCTGTTTAGTTAATGAATCTCATTATTATTCGTTGTAATTTAAGTCTTCTCGAATATACTTCGTATCTGCGATTTGTTTTGATTATGACTAAGTGTGAACCATGTTGTATTATGATCGGTATCGTCTACATTACCGATTCATTAATATTCTGGGCAAGCGTAACCTATCATGTCTCACCTCCGCTCCTTGATTGATGAGTTCAAGCTTCGGCCAATTTTCTCACAAAATGTAAACGAACACAAATTGGTCCAAGGTCTACTAAATTATGAATTAGATTGCTAGATTTACTTGGTTTTAAAGAATCGACAGGAAAAGTGATCGATGGTAAATGAGTAGTATCAAAGAGAAGTGCTTAACAGCAAATTCACTGTACATATAAAACAGAAGGGCGCCTAATTATACAATAGGCACAGATTGCAACCGTTAATATTGCTATGTCAGCCGAATGCGGAAAACTACGAAACATCGGGAAAGTTTGGGTTAGCGCTGCAGTAATGCTCTTAGTCGACTGTAATCTCGCACACGTAATGAGCTGCCCATTCGCGTGGAAAATGAACTGGTGAGTGGAGTCCTCTATCATTATTCGTCGTTCAATGGCTGCTTTGTACCTTTGTGATTTCATATCTGTATTGCTTTATTCGTTTTCCGTAATAATTATTATTGCAATTGCTCGGGAGTTTTTAAAATATAAAAGTATAACCGTCAGATAACGACACTTTTATGCTAAGTGTTCTTTATTAGAAACATAAACCCCGATTTAGGCAACAAGTAAATTTATGACAGATACTGGTTAAACATAAAATGTCTGTGGAAATCTGTGAGCTATAAATAACATTATTACCCAGAGTGGAATATAATTAATAGTAGAACAGGCAATAAGGCATCCCTTCTAATTTGGAACGCGACTACAACTTTCGAGATATGTGCGTTATCGACCGCCCCCAGTAGTTCTATTAATCTTATTAGAACTTAGAACTGCAAGATAATTACAATTTAAATTAATGATTTTAATGCAGTTATTACAGAATTTATAGGTTGACCTATGATTATTGCTTTTATATGATGCTTTATATTGTATATAAATTAAAATGAATCATATATCGTCAAGAATTCCTTTCGATATTATCAGCACGTCATTGTTTACGTCTTGAAAAGTTTGCGTCGGAATCGGGGTAAAATAGTTGTTGTAAAATCTCCGCCTTCAACAGAAGGAGTCTTGGATATTGCGCTGCTGTGTGACCCGTTATCGCCAGGGCGGCAATTTGAAACCACGCCAAATGTTTCTCAGCTTTGCTATTCAAGACTCTAACTTAAATGATTGGAAATAACTGGACGAATTTAATTTTAATATAATTTTTGTATTACAGGGAAACGAGTTCGAAATACGGAACCAAACGGCATATCCGTGCTTGGAGATTTTAATCACGGTAAGCAGTTTTAATAACAATAACTATTTAGAGTAGCCATACCTATGTCGCACGTATATGACTTCTGAAGGAACTGCTATTGCTTTCATATAAAGGTTTTATATGGATAATAAAAAGGGAAACGAGATTAAGGTTCGAAGGTTGCGAACTGGAATGGGCTAATGCAGGCAACACATTGAATACACAATGTTGACCCTCCTTCAGCCTGCCCAGATAAACTACGATGTGGACAAATAGCAACCTCGATTCAATAATTTTTTCCATACAAATATTTATATTGGCTAATTTACTTGCAATATCGTTGCAACCATAGATATTCACCATGTAAATTCCATAAAAGCTATTCCAAGCTTTATATATAATGTCATTCTAAATAAAGAACAATTTGTCCTCTAGTATCTAAAGAAATCGCTATGACCATCCTTTTATTATTCTATATTTTCATATATTGAACGCAGTAACATTGTTCTCAGTTTTTATTAGAAGCGTTTCACCATAAATGTACTTCGATATACACATTCCTTAGAAGCACGATTCATAATCAGATTCAGTGCAAAACACTTTCAATTCATACTAGTTGCTAAATATACTTGGTCATTTCTTGCTAATAAAATGCCAGACCGTAAAAGTTATTCGTAACATTGCACAAAAACTATTTGAATTAACTATTAACGAAACTAATTATTAGAATTTACAGCGAAATATTTAATCGTTTTAAAACGAAATACAAAAATATCGAATAACAAAATTTCATAATGCCAGCAGGCATTGTCCTAGTTCACTACTTTGCAAGTTTATAAATGTACTTATCTGATTTAACCAATATTGATCTTTGAAAACTATTATTATAAGGAAATATCCCCTTTCTGTAACTAATAAATTTTTGATATAACACTTCCGATTAGTAGAGATTTATATCAAACAGTTTTCTATCTTTTGAACGTTCGCCGACAAATCCTAAGAACCGTTTATTCTATATTATGACCATAAAACCCTAATATTCTATAGCATAGCGTCGGATACAGAATGATAGGATCAAAATAAATTATGCAAAACGGAAAAACGAAAAATGGCTGTTAACATTTGTAAATGAAGAATTGAAAATACATTTTAAAAGTTCTTTGTATGTTATTTTTATAAAAGCATCATCAAAGCTACAATCGTTACTAAGGAATATGAATTTATATTTCGAAGCAACTTTAATTTTTGTTTTTATTTCAGGTTACATGAAAATCACAAGAGCTTTTAGCTTTTATTTGTAAGAACTGCTTGTGTTTATGTGTGAAATATATAGCCGTTTTCGAAACCAAACACCGATATCTCAAGTATCATCTTTCTTTAATGAAATAACGTGTTTAAAATTTCTTAGTTAATTTTTGTAAAGCGCGCACTAAAAGATTCAACGGAATCTGTAATAGATTGTGAACGAATTTTATTTTCTGCGTTCATTCCGATTAAATGTAATGGCGATTTCTCCGCGAACACCCATTCACCTACAATACTTTACGACGTTCGATTTCTATGCAACGCCGGGCACAGAAAAGTAGTCATTTATAAAATACACCCTTATATACCTTTTTAAATTTTAATTAAGCCTCTACTACCATTGCAATATTGATATTTAATTAGGAAATGACGAAGCCTTAGCGAACTGGATATTAAAAATTTCCTTTAATTGGTAATTAACTGTTTCACAAATTCTTCAATCAAGTTAGTTGGTAAGGAGGGTATAATATTATCATATAGTAGTATTTGGATTACCTCCCTTCAACTGATGTTTAAATATATAAATAGATTTATTAATGTAAAATGGCATTGAACACGCTCACAAATTCAGTAAGTTTCGAATATTTTACGTTATTGCCAGTTCTTCAGATTTATAAATTACTTATACAGTTCAAATTATTAATTTTAAAAGGCGATAATTACAGATTATATTGTAAAGTGTTTATAGAATTTTACTATCCCATGATTTTTGGAAACTACTTTTAAACTACGGCATTTCTTTAAACATTTGTTTTACTTTTGTAAATCGACTTCATGAATTCTAATTAAAAACCGCAATCAAGTACCCGAATACCTTTCCTATTAAGTTTTTCTTATTTGGTCCCCCAATTTGCTAGATTAAGCTAAATTACGGCTTTTCTAATGTATATGTTTCGTTAATTTCCTAAGTAATCTCTATGAAATTTTAAATTGTCCAGATATTCTGATTTTATGTTCCCTACTTGCATTTTTAGATGTAATTTAAAGCATCACCGCGTTTTTAGTAAAATAAGTAAGTTTAAAATTTAACGCCGGTACATAGTGAGTTATTTGTTAACAATTATGGAAATGATAATTACAATCGAACATATTCAGAATGAATCTGTATCAGAAATTGTGCCATATCCAAATAATTACAAAATACCTAAAGACTAATATAATATTGACGTTTAGAAAAGACAATAAAGGAGGAATACATGTGTCAACATAATTTACTTTTTCTTCCTTTTCCTTAAAAGATTAAAATAAAATTTGATTACTCCAGTCTTTCTTTTAAATTTAAACCCAACAAAATTTATATGTACACAGTTATATAACTTGTCGTTATAGGTACTATGTAATATATTGAAGTAATACTGTGTGCTAATTAGCTAATTTGTCCTACATAAAGAGCACTTATTGTTATAATAAATCAAATTATCCAAAAATGTTGAGAAGTGGTTGAAGATTGAGCGATATAAATAAACCAATAACAAATAAACGAAGTAACGCAACTATATTGATTGCTTACTAATAATTATTTAAAATTAGTAGTTGGTAGTCCATCACAAGGATCACTAAATATAATAATAATCAAAAATAAATTGTTTAGTAACGCTAGCAGATGCCAATGAATGGCTTTGTAGGAAAAATAAGAAATGTATGTGCGGAAATATTTCTAAGTGTCTCTATCTTAAAACCTTAATAGTCAAAATGGTCCTCCTCTTAGACATATATGAATAGGTCCTGTCAGGTGACATTTTATTTTGTTTTTATTTGACTTTTAAAAATGTCTTTAAATCTGATTTTATTTTAATAAGCAGTATTTCCCAATTATTCAACTACAATTTACTTTACTACGTAAATGTTCCAGAAATTTATTAGGCAGTCAGACATCGAAATTAAAAGGATGATCTCTAGCTATTCGTGTTGTTAAATGCACTTTTAATTAGAAATTTGATAAGATAAAAGATTAAACTTTTTCCATAATTGGTGCATAAATCATTTATTTTTGTTTAACGCGTTCATATAGCTTCTCAATATTACAACGATGCATATTATGTTCATCGTTAATTAAGTTTTACAATTTTATTTATTTATTTGCATAATATCTAATTATTAAACTAAAAATTGTTAATCTAAAATTATGTATTTTGTTCGGCAATAAACAGTTCACTTTGATATTGAAATTGAAGTTAAAATATTTATAAACGAAATAAGTTCAGGCAACAATTAGTTAACATTTTAATTACAGAAAAGCCTACTACCTAGTTAGTTGAGTTCCTTAGACTTTCAGCTTGATAGTATCGAGGAGGGTTTATTGTCTCTCAGAAGGGTTGGTCCAAAAGGAGTAAGTATTGGACAGTTGGTTTTTACTGATAAAAATACCTGATTAAAATTTACAGAACTGTAAATTCTAAATACGCATGTTTACCAATATATTAAAATTCCACCGACCGGGGACGTATTTGACACTTAATACATAATTTTAATTAATTAACAAACACAATTGCTAATGCTAGGAAAGTTCCCCTTTGAGATTTGAAATACACTTCATAAAATTTGTAGCAGATACGACTACTAAGAACGGATTTTGCCAAATTTTGACAAAATATTAACAATCTCAAAGCAAAGGAACTAAACTTTTCCACCAACTCAGAAGTGAAACCCTTCTTCTGGGTTGGTTGATAGTTTGAGTTATAGTGCTTTGTTGCAGTTAATTCCTGGAAGTACCTTTTCTTTCATTGTCTGTAGCTGTGAATGATTTTCCTCTTATATTCATAAAATTTGCACAATTTGTCGATAAACTATTAGCTGTGGATTTTTATCTGAGGTATCTCATCAAAACTAAAACTACACTAAGTTTCTATAACGTTGAATCGGATGTTGGGGAATAAAAGACGTTAATATAGTAAGAAAGTGTAAGATTAACTGTTAAGGAAGTTTGACCGAACTCAACAATAAATAACATTTTATTATATCAGCACGGTTAAATTCTCTATATGATTGTGCTAAATAAATACATAGAACTTTAAAATATAATATACTACATATGTTTATTTTAATGAACCATAGCTTTTTAAAACAGAATAGTTCTTTAGGTGCGTGAAATTAGCACACCCATAAAAGGCACTAACGAAAATTTTCCGACCAATCGTTAGTGCTTCCATAGTGCTCCACTGAATAAGTTTGTTACTTCAAGTGTTGTTTGAAAACGGCACTTCAAAGCGACATACTAATGTTACGGTTGCGTTGGTTGAAAGAACAAACAAAAAAATTTCTACCAATCGTTAGTACCTCGTACCTCATTTTAGAAGTTTACCGCCCCAAACGTTTCGAAAAAACGGCACTTCAAAAGGGTATACTAAGTTCACGGTTGGGTAAAAGCACTAACGGATTCCTTTCTACCAACAGTTAGTGCTTCATTATTGCTTGTTTACGCCTCATGGAGCAATTTTGCCACAACAAAGGTATTCAAAACAATAGCACCTCAAAAATATAATTATTTGCTTTCAGATTAAAGTTTACCCAGTTTCTGTGTAAACGAAAATATACGAATTACACTTCTGTACAATAATATTAAATACATCCCTACTCACTAATTTTTAAACATTTTATCTGGGTAAAAGTCAATAAAGTTAACTAGAAAAACAAAACAACAAATACTCTAGCAGGTAATCGATTACCAAAGTAGTAAATAAATTATTAGATAAATAATAAATTACGCCCATTATTTTTTGAAATGTTATAGATATCTTACAAAAATAATATTTAAATAGAGCAAAACAATAAATTTTACAACCACTTTGGTTTTGCGCCGCACTCTTCCTGATTACAGTATTAGGTAATTAATATTTACACAATTTGATTAACAATACATTGCTACTTTAGGTTTTTATTGAGCACGGCCATTGGAAGTGCCGACCTTTCGAAAACCCTCGGGGAGACAAAGTTTTTCGAACGTACCAAAAATCACTAATGACCAGAAAGCATTGGCAGGAAATTTTTCGTTATTACTTTTTTGGACGTGCTAACTCCATGTACCTGAGCTCGTTCTATACAAAATATCAAAACTAATTTATAGACGCCTTTTGATATGTGACCGTGCGATTTAAATCGGGTTACATTCAGGGATAAATAATTAGTAAGATAGGATTGGTTTCTCAGGCAAAAGTTAAGCTATTCATATACCCATCTAACACTAGTCCTTGAAAATACAAAATTAATGCGCCACTGGCTTTATATCGACAGTATAGAAGAAACAAAACCCGAAAATTTAGCCCGAGTCAACTTAAGAATGCTAAATATCTACTAAAGATAGCAGTCAGCCAATTAGAATACGTCTAGATAGGCCTAATGTTACAACTAATTACGGAATACTTGAATTTATAGCATTGATAAGATATACAGGGTTATTCTAAATGAATGCTCCAATTTAATAAATTCGTATTTATTAAAGTATACATTCAAAATAAACAATTTACATACCATTGGAAAGAGGAA